>JBAGKK010008634.1:13240-31077 GCA_037177015.1 Euceroptres primus | reverse complement strand
CATGTCAAAGTTGAGATTTTGAGGTTAGAGTGGTATAAAATATCGTATGCAACTCGTGCGTACGGTTTTACCCACTTTTGGTGATCGCGTGTGTAAAACCGCATTTTACACACATGTTGCATAATATACTATTGTATAAATTCAAATGGATTTAATTTAAGGACACCCTTTATCTAAATCAAACAAATTGTACCAAAAAAATTATTTTTTTCAATTAATAAGGTAGATATTTTTCATTCAGTAAAATGAAATAAATTTTTTGTTAATTGATACAAAAAATTTGTTTCTTTTAATGATATATCAAACAAATTTTTTTGTTTGATTCAAACAAACATTTTTCTAAGTGGAGCTTTTGTTGATTAGAATCGGTTGAAATTTGACTGAGTTTAGCGAATTTTAAGATTTTAAGAATTTCATGAAGGATCAGGAGGTAGTGGGAAAATGCATAAAAGCTTAATTAATTACCACTTTCAAAAATATTCTCCCTATTAGATAACACATATTCTAAAAGGCAAATATATACTTCACCGGGAAAAAGTTTGAAGTCATAGAGAATATCATTTTTAAAAGCAATTACTGTAAATAGAATTTTTATTATATAAGACTTCCCCGCATGAATAATTAAAAAAATAATTAGCTTTAAAAATACAGCTATTTGTCTAATCTCATTATATAAAGAAATAGCGGTATTTTTAAAGATAAAATTTTTTAAAATTATTCATGTCGTGAAGTCTTAGATAATTGCATAATGAACTAAATAAACCTTTAATCATTAAAATCTGATGATTTTTTAAGAATAAAGTTGGAAAAGACTGCCTAAAAATTCGATCTACAGTAATTGCTATTAAAAATGATATTTTCTATGGCTTCAAACTTTTTGCCCGTAAAGTATATATTTGCTTTTTAGAATATGTATTGTCTAACAGGGATAATATTTTTAAGAGTGGTAATTAATTATGTTTTGTGCATTTCCCCCACTACCGCCTGATCCTCCATAAAATTCTTAAAATCTTAAAATTCGCTAAACTCAGTCAAATTTGAACTGATTCTAATGAACAATGGCTTGATGGACGCGTTTTCAAAGTGTTAACAGGAAAATAATATTTCAGATTAAACAATATCATCAAATTGTTTTTAAAGTTGAGAAAAGTGGAAAAGTTCGTACTTTTTGATTTTTAATCTTGACAAAATAAGCAATAGACAGTTGAAAAAGTGTTTTTCCCCTTTCCAACCAAAAAAGAAAATTAAAAATCGAATAAAAAATGGCGGAGTTACAAGTATATGAGAAGTGTACTAACATGTCCTAATGTCCTTTTTCTTTTTCTTCAGTTTTCCATTGAAGTTAAGGTCTATAATGAAAAAATGGCAATGTAAATATTAATTCAAATTAAAAAATGGTACCTGGAAATTTTTCTTTTTTCTTGGAAAACCTGGAAAAGTCCTGGATTTTTTAGGCGAAACGCTATGCACCCTGGTTAAACGAAATATAACATTTTGGTCCAATTAACATAATTTTTTGCTGAATAAAGCATTTTCAGGAGGGTCATAAAAAAATCGAAAATCTGTGTGATTTTTTACTGAAAAAAGATCTGCCTGAAGTTCTGAACGTTCAGATGAACGAAATTTTTATTTCATTTTATTTTTAATTCAAATTTTGTTCTAAAATATTGGTTTATTAATGATTCTTTTCATTTTATAGTTGAAATAATATTTCAAGATAAATTTGAGTCAAGAAAAAAATTTCATGCATTTGAACATTCAAAACTTTAGGTACATGAAAAAAAGTAAAAGATTCAAATGAAAAAAAATGAGATGCAAGAGAGAAAAGTTATATTCAATTTTATTATTATATTAACTTATAATTATTGTAATTGAATCTTAAATGATTGAATCGTATTCTTAATGAATAAATGTTAGCTGAAAGGTGTGCATAGTCAATTACCTTTTTTTAATTGGAGATAAAAAATTGATGCGAAGCTCATGTCAAAGGAATGTTTTGAATCTGTAATTAATAATTATGCGGGATATTATTAAAGACGAAGTTAATGGTAAGGGTAGAATCCACGATGCGAGAGGTATTTTGAAGTGGATTTTTTTGATCCACCGTACCGCCTGACAGACGCAGTTCTTTAGCGCATTAGTCGCAGTTAATCTCAGTCGACGATAATTACTACCGTCCTTGCTATTTTTAAAAAGGTGAGATTATACTCTCTCACCGTCTATAGTTTATGGCTGGTCCCATATCGCATAACATTCGTCCGTTATGGGAATTGGGCCTAATGCTCGATACTCGATATTAACTTTGCCGGACCGTGGCCTCCAGATATGATATTTCATCTGTCAGTATAAATGTGACGTAAATTACTCACGTACAATGATTTTTTATGCACGTGAACTACATAAGTACCCATGCAAATCGAGAACTTACTTTTAACTATCAAGTTCAGCTCCCTTTACGAGATATTATAATCTGAAAGTTTGATAATAATCTTCTCTCTTTGTGGACAAGTATTTTTATCAGATTAAGTATTTTTAATTCTGGAATAGAAAACTGTTAAAGTGTTAATAGATTAGAAAAGCGCAAATCTTGAGATGAAACTTCGAAATCTTACTGACAGTAAAAATGGGTCAAGGAGGCGTATGAATTTACTCCAAAATTCCCTTGTCATAATTTTCATTTGACCGAAATTCGTGTTATCGAATAATCATTTGCCATAATTTTTATTTATCCGAATTGCCATTCGCCATAATTTCTATTTATTCAAATGTTTATTTGCCATAATTTTGATTTATCCGAATCGCTATATGCCATAATTTCTGTTTATCCGAATTATCAGTTGTCATAATTTTTATTTCTCCTAACTTTCGTTTCTCCTAATTTTTATTTACTCGATTAGCCGTTTGTCCTAATTTCAATTTGTCCTAATTTTCATTTGTCCGAAAAGCCATTTGTCATAATTTTAAATTATCCGAATCAACATTTATCATAATTTTTAAGTATCCGAATCACCATTTTTCATAATTTTTATTTGTTCTAATTTTCGATTAATATAATTTTCATTTATCCGAATTGACATTTGTCGTAATATTTATTTATCCTAATTTTGATTTGTCCTAATTTTCATTCATTCAAATTTTCATTTGTCATAATTTTTATTTATCCGGATTGTCATTTGTCATAATTTTTATTTGATCTAATTTTCATTTGTCCTAATAGCCATTTGTCATAATTTTTATTTTGCTTAATTTTCGTTTGTCCTAACTTTCATTAGTCCTAATTTTCGTTTGTCCTAATATTAATTTGTTCGAACAGCCATTTGCCATAATTTTTATTTATCCGAATCGTCATTTGTCGTAATATTTATGTATCCGAATTATTATTTAGAATTATGGCAAATATCGCGTCGGATAAATAAAAATTATGAAAAATGGCTGTTCGGACAAATGAAAATTAGGACAAATAAATATTACGAAAAATGTCAATTCGGATAAATGAAAATTATATTAATCGAAAATTAGGAAAAATAAAAATTATGAAAAATGGTTATTCGGATACATAAAAATTATGATAAATGGTGATTTGGATAATTTAAAATTATGACAAATGGCTATTCGGACAAATGAAAATGAAGGCAAACGAAAATTAGAACAAATTAAAATTAGGACAAATGGTAAATCGAGTACATGAAAATTACGAACAACGAAAATTAGGACAAATAAAAATTATGACAAATGATAATTCGGATAAATCGAAATTATGGCATATGGCGATTCGGATAAATCAAAATTATGACAAATTAATATTCAAATAAATAGAAATTATGGCGAATGGTAATTCGAATAAATAAAAATTATGGCAAATGATTATTCGGTAACATGAGTTTGTCAAATGAAAATTACGTCAAGTGAATTTTGGGGTATATTCATGCGCCTTGGGTCAAGTGCGGGATGCCCTCATATTAATAATTTCCTCTAAGAGATACTTTATTAGTATCGTTAGCATATGATTTTCAGAGTGATGAATAACCAATTGCTGATACAGCATAATTATCAAGAATTTAAATATATCCTATTTCCGTACATGAAAGATTGTTTCGAAACAAGACGAAATTTTTATTTCGTTTTTTTTGCATGATACATGAAATTAACTTTGGCTGTAGATATTTGATTAAACCGTTAGGATTTAAAGTATGAACTAAAGTTCATTTAAGAAATGAACAAAGTATGTTGTCCATATTAAAATGAAGCTGCTCTAAACCTATCATGAATATTATAAATAATAGGTACTGTGTTTTGAATACCGTTAGTAAGTATGCAAAGGAAAGAAGTTGTTAGACACTAGACTGTTTTTTATAAAAAGAAATGAAGAAAGCGCTATAATAAAATCGAATGGAAGATCACATTGCACGCAAAAATTCTCAACGCATCCTGCACTAAATGTGCTGCTAATTTCATAGAGTTTTTTTCATGAGAAGGCATCTCCGAAAAAAAGGCGAGCGCGACTCGCGTGTTGGGCATCAGCAAAGTGCAGTAAACGCAGTTCCTTTTACTCGTTACGAATCGGATGGTGTAATAACCTCCCGCCGTTATTATCCCCATCGTTATCTCCATCGCAAAAGCTTGATAGGAGAGCGTTTATAATATCGATGGTCTCGAACAACCTAAGAAGAAATTTTCTCTCAGTATCAGTGATATCAGTTTTCAGTAAAGTCTTGTCCGATCACAACCCCTTGACAATATTATAATATTTGATAGATTTTTAATTGTTACCATATTTTCAAAATCTCTAATAGTCAAAAAATTATATTCCTCTTCACCTCTATAATTTAAGAGGATATTTCTCCTGTATCAAAAGAATAAGCAAATTCATTTTTAGATGCAAAGAGAATATTGTTTTCAATTATTAAAATTACAAGTCATCAAGAGGAATTTTTTTTTGCTCAGGAAAACTTGAAAGCTTAAAATTTCAGTGTTTTTAAATAAAAGAATAATTCAAAATCAGATATTTTGTGCTTCGAATTAAAATTTAAAGGCTTTCAATTTCGAATAGAAATCAGATTAGAACTAGATATAAAATTCGAAATGATATATAGATAGGTTTGAAAGCCTCGTCCTTGTGCATTGAAACTTATTTTCCTTTTTTACTGCATTTTTTGACACGGAATTTCAGGTATGAAAATGAAAAACAAGTTGAAATGTTACAGTTTTCCAATTATTTCAAAATTTGTAATTTGCACTTATTAAAAGAATCTCAAGTTTAAAATTTGTTAATTTTTTAGAAAGAAGCTGTAATAATTTTTCATTGTAAAAAAAAATCTAGGAAAATATCACTCTCTTCAGAGAACGTAACGAGAGAAAAGGAAGTTTAACAGGAATGTATTTCGCATTTTTTCCCTAGTTTCTAGCTAAGTCGTTTCTGCGATAATAGTAGCAATAATTTTTAAACGGCTTTAAAAGTTACAGTGTAAACTTTTAGTTTTAGTTTGCTAGTTTCTTGAATCCTAGTACCTTAGGGTATTCAGGGGTTTGTTGCACATAAGTTACGCCACTGAGCGAACTAATCGTTGCACCTGCAGGCTTCCTATCGCTGTGAGAATCATCCATTAACCTTGTTGCTTGATAAACTTTACCCGTAATATGATATTCGAGACTCTGTCGAGCTACAAAACAAGAAATCAACACCAAAGGTTTCTCATATTTTCATAATTTTTCTCCTTTTCATCTTTGTAAATTGTATAAGTTAATTATGTCATAATTATTATCATTACTCCTACTCATAAATGAAGGATAGCAAGGCAAAAGGAGGTAAGTGACAAAATGGAAATTGTACAGGAGAGCGAAAAAAACGTTGTATTAAATCAAAATCGGAATTAAAAAATAAAAAGAAAGTCCGCTCCCGAGCTGACCTATTGCTGAATCGATACCAAAAAAGTTTGGTTGGAAAGAAGTTTCCACTTATGAGAAAATATGGTCCAAACTTGACCATGTCGGTTTTACACTTTTTACCCTGTCCGAGTCGACTTGAGTCAGTGATAAAAAATGAAATACTCAATTAAAAAAAAACTGGTGACCGGTCCCCGAGATGCTGAGTTGTTGAATACAGGGGGAAAAAGTTTGATCAAAAAAGTAATTCAGTTCCAAAAAAATTAAGTTTTTATTTTGAAATCAAAATTTCTTGGGTTTTGCAAAGTGGCTCAAAATCGTGATAAAAACTCTAATTTTCACTTTTTTTTTTTAAACTGATGACACGTCTCCGAGATGTTGAGTTGATAAATACAAGGGAAAAAAGTTTGATTGAAAAAAGTTATTTAGTTCCGAGGAAATAAATTTTGAATCAGACGATGTCGCACGATTTTTCGCTTTTTGGTAGTGAAAAATAATAAAATTTATATTTTTTGTTGTTAAAAAATGAAGTTATTAAAATATATTTCTTTGCTGAATATGATAAAAAATATTTTGATCACAAAAAGTCTTTATTTTTTATGAATATGAAAATCTAAATTTCAGGTTAAGATATAATAATTATTATTACTAACCACGGTGAGCCTCAACCATCTGCAACCTAAAAGTTGTTGAACTCAATGTTTCTTTACGGTTTACAGTATCATCTTTCTGATGATTTATGAGTAATTCAAAGGAAAATTTAAAATCTTGGAGAGGCTTAAATATAAAAAATTCAATAATTTAATGACTATAGTATTACGCCAAACAAAAAATTAAATCAAAATCTTGCGAAATACTTTTTTAATATAACTCCTCATCCTACAGGGTTTTTTGTTAAATAAATACATAAATAACCTTAATGACAAATAATAAATTTTTCTTATACAAAATCCTCCATAAAACATACAGTTTTCAATTTATTCAACTCTTTTATGATATTTTTTTACTCAGTTTTTAGAGTCGAAAGCACTTCCTAAACAATAATTTAAAATATGTCAAAGAATTGAATTTTACTTATTTCAAAAAGGGCTTGATACTTTTTTAAAAATATTTAGAATGTTTAAAAACTATCCAAAAGTAATAATCAGTAAAGAAAATTTGAGTGCAATAACGCTTTAACAACCTTAAGGGTATGTAATAATGACGTCACGAATTACCGACCGATTTTTTATTTACATTCAGCGGGTTTATTAAGAGAGAAATGAAACTATAATGCTGAAATTTTTGGAAATAGTAAAGAATATATTTAGACATCGATGTCTGGTGTGTTTCAGTTTTTATTTTAAAAAAAAATTCAAAATTAATTTTTTTTTCAAAACAAAAATTGAAACACCAGATATCGATTCCTTAATATATTCCTTATTATTTTCTCAAATTTCAGCACTGTATTTGCATTTTTCTCTCAATAAACCCGCTAAATATAAATAAAAAATCGGTCGGTAATTCGTGACATCCTTATGTATCAAATACCCTTAATGGCTAAAACCCATTTTCTGATATACAAAAAAAATCTCCATAAAACTCACAGTTTTCAAATTATCCAATTCTTTTATAACACTTTTTTCCTCAGCTTTTAATGTGGAATAAAATTTCCCAAACAATTTAAAATACGTAAAAAAATTTTTTCTTGAATTTGAATTTTACTTATTTCAAAAAAGGCTGGATAATTTATTTTCGTTTCAAGTACAAAATACTTAACATAAAAAAGTATTCTGTAAACAAAAGTCGAGTGCAAGAATTTTTAGATTGAAAATACTTGAAACTCACCGTGTGTCATAAGAAAGCGATTTGGAATAAATCCTTTTAACACGATGTGTATTTGAATTTTTCAGAATTTCCTAACAAAAAACCCCATTTTCAAAAAAATGTCACTTACCTCCTTGCTATCCTTCGAATAATTTACTAAAATTGTTTTGAAATTTAATTCATTTAAATGATGCATATTTCTATGCCTTTTACACATGCTACACCTTCGTAATAGTTACTAAGCATCTCTTGCGTTTGTCCTACTTTTTTTTCCTCACATGTTCCACATTCTCTGTATTTAATTCGTTCTTCATGGAAGGTGATAATTGAAAATAAATTACTGCTCAGAACCCAAGTTGTTTCCTTATAACAAACATGGCAGTAAAAGAACGTAAAGGGAACATTAGTTTTCCAATTCCAACGAATCAGTTGATACTTTTATTACTAAATGTACTCTTGATAAAAGTTTGCAAATTAACCCAACTATTCCCGCAATCGCGAATAGTAATTCATGCATCAACAAAGCATTCGGAAACAAAAGTATGGTTAATAGTTACGTGGTTACGTTTTCCGGTGTCCTCCGGCGAATGCTGATCAGTTTCCGCCGCGAGCGCGACTTCCTTTTTCCAGGAGGCTGCAGAGCACTATGATAATTAACGATAATTGAGAAGAACGGTAATAAAATTGTGTGTTGTTTCCCATCGTTTGCAATTGCATCGAGAGAGAATTATCGCAAAAGACTCGTGTTCCTAGTCGATTGCAAAGCGATAATTCGAGCCGTACCACAAACAGGTAACAATAGCTTCATCTAAACGTGGCGACCATTCTCCTGATAATGTCATGACTCACCTGATTTGGATACCGATTGATCCTACCTCATGCGATTTAATTAGAGCGTGAGATAAAGGTCGCGAGAAAAACGGATTGGATTCTTTACAGGCCAAAAATCTCTGGGGGGGCTAAAGAATTTCACATTCCTTCGCTAGAAAACCTGAATTTCACGGCGAATCAGTATATTTGCTTCAGTCAAAAAAGCATATCGTCAGCAAATTATAAAATCCGTTAGAATTTTTAATTGTAAAATCACCGATAGCGTTGTAATTGCCAGAATATAACGGGGTTACAGTTACGCGCACAATATAGAGTCGATTTTACTCCATCACAAAATTTTGATTGAAACTAGGGATTTTTTTAGAAGAAAATGTAAAATATTAGGCAATCCTCTTGTAGGATATCAATTTCTATTAATGCAACTGTAAGAGTTTCGAATTTCAACACGCGTCATTCGTCAGGCATGACAAGGATAGTTCTTTCCTGCCGAAGCTTTTCTTGCACTGCATTTGAACGTCTTTTTTAAGTCAAAACAACATAAACAGATGCACGTTGTTGGCTTTCATCGCACGCATATTCGTCTTTATGAATGAAGAAGGTTTTGGATTGTTTGGAAAAGAGGCGCTATTTTCGTGCCGGCTGGACCGGAAGTTGCTGCTCCGCGAAACGAAATTTCTTTCTTACAATCAGTCTTCTTCTTTTTAAGATTCTCTTTTTTAAAGTTTAAGTGTTTCTGCGGTATTATGACCTGTGGCAATTTTTCGGTAATCACTTGCCTGAATCCATCAGCCATATTCTGAAAATTGAGCCACTTATTTCTGTTTTTAAGACTTCGTCTCTACTTTCTGGATGCCTTCAAATATTGGAAAATTACTGGCGAATAATTATCATAAAGTAAAGAACGGAATTGAAAGAATTAGGAACTGAAAGTATTTTGTTTTTGTGTAAAATTTTCTTGTAATTTCCATTTTTATTAAGTTGGTTTAAAACTCTTAAGTAATCTCTTATCAAATAGAAGGAATGTTACTTGTTATATATGTTTTTTAACAACTGTGAAATGAAAATTAATAAGAAATCAATACAGATTTTGATTTTTGGTTTGTTCCTTGTTTGAGAAAAGTGAGTTTTATGAACAATGCTATGAGATTGCGTCAATTGTGCAGTATACTTCCGAAGCAGTTGAATGCAATGAGCCACAAAGTGGTTTCTCGTATACCAGCTCTCGACTTTTGAAGTCACGTGGCCTATTCGATTGGTATTCCACCGACAATACTGGCGCTACATTACATTGTGTTCGTGAATCCCTGTCACTGAAACGTTTTGTACCCTCAGCTGTGCATCACTTCGGCATTGTTTCCACAGCACGTTTCCCCAAACAGCTCAAATCATCATTTTCACGTTTCGAATATCTGAGAGTTTGCAGGTGAATGGATCCAATATTACGTGCATCGACAGATCAAACAGCCTTTCAAAAGCACAAAATTACTTATTCACAACCCATAATCTCATCTTTATTTTTAAAGTAAAAAAAAAGTACACTCAAGATAGATTCAAGAGATGGGAGATTTTTACATTCTCTTCACTATGAGAGTGTATTCATTTTTGAATTTTAAAAAATTCTTTACCAATTATTTTATAATGAAAATTTTATTAGAGGAATCAGTTTGTAGGAAAAATTAGGATTATATTCATGTTAAATTGAAGACATGAGAATGACAACTCGGTAAAGACCATTTGAAGTTGGCTCCTAAGTTAGGTTATTTTAACTATTACTTGGAGGGCCAACTTCAAATGGTCTTTAACGAGTTTTCATTCTTATGTCTTCAATTGTTTTATTGACCCACTGGTAGAAAATACTTTGGCTTTAGCGTCCAGTAATTAAAATATGTTTCGACTCATATGGGAGTCCTCTTCAGTGATTTATTTCTAAACAAAGCCGAAATTACATTTTCTATAATATACTTTTGATACACATATTAATGAAGAAAAAACGAATATAATTATGAAAATTGCATTGCAATTATAACGTTGTTTGTTGTAGCAGTTTTTGTTTTTATATGTATATTTTTTATAATAAGTTTTATGATAATCAATTAAACAATACCAATGAATTAAATGCAATTAGTTGAAATTAATTACAACAAATTCACCACCAATCATTAATAAATTAATTAATCACACAGTAAATCGTGGGATATTATTTTAATCTGCGGCAACGTTATTTTGATTTGAAGTGAATAATTTATTCTATTCTCACATTCTTTTGTTTTTCGATTTCTCATTTTGCTGCAGATTAAAATATCTTGGGATTTTCAGTGCAATTATAAAGTGTAACATAGTGACAGTAATATGAAAGCATACTGAAACACAACGTAGATAATTATAGAAACAAATATTTAAAAATTTAAACAATTTTTTAAACATTCTCCGTAGAATAAACTGAATAAAATGGTACTAATAAATAACGCAGAAATGTACAGAATTAAAAAATTACCGTAGAGTGGGGCTATTCGCGAATGGTGGGGCTAAAAAGTACAATTTACTTTAAGTATGTTTTTTAATATGATAATCAGAACCCAAATAATAATCTCCTAGCATATAAGATTCAAAAGGATTTTTACTTTACTCAAGATGAGGGTGGAATTTTATGCGCCCTTTGAACAAGCATTGAAAAATGTTTGAATATGTGGATGCATTTCAAAAAATTGGTTAGACTTCCAAACTTTCTATCAGTTCAATAGTTTTAAAAGTAATAAAAAATTCTCGGTTGCAATATTGATAAACAAAAATTACAACTTTTTTTCGCAAACGCATAACTGTTCTGAAAACGAAAATCTATTTTTAATTTCTGTGCAAAAGTGCTTCATTATGCGCTGGAAGAAATATAAATTAAATACTTTTATGAAAAATAACAATTTTTTGAACAAAAATAAAGAGGGAGATTCCAGACTTTCTTTGTGTATCCCTTTGGAATCGAATGGGCGATTTGAGTGCGATAAGTACCACCCAAGGTTCTTGGTGAGCGTCTGCACCTGTCTGATTCTGCAAGTGGAGGGTACAGGTTGAAGGAAAAGTAAGCAGATGAACATGGAACGGAAGAAAAAAGAAAGATTAAAGCAAATAGAATGGAGTACGTGCCACGACGTGGCGTTCCACAAAACGGTGAAGCGTCGCGACGCCGAATTTATTTTCGGTGCATTCCAGACCAATAGAAGCTCCCTTGACTACAGCTTAACGTGCAGACTATGTTTTGCTCGAGATCCGCTACTCATCTTGTTGGAATACCACAGCGGTCTTCTTCCAGGTCTATCTCTCTCCCACGGTTCTCTCCCTTCTCTCTAATTTCATCCGGCATGATGAATTTCATGCGATTGCCTCAGAAATCGATTTAAACAAAACATTCAACTCTTAAGTCAGTCCGAAATTGCTCGCAGACTGTGACCAAGTTAATGAGATTGATCTCATAGGATTACTCATTGGAAACGAGAATATTGACCTTTCACGTTCTGTAGGAATGATTATCTATTATCTTCAATATAATTACAGGCTTTAAATTACTTTCTGACATATTACAAAAAAAAAAAAGGAAAGGAGTTTCCTTCCCAAAATTGGTAACCTTTGAATTTTTAGTACGTATTTTTAAAATTTAAAAAAGTTTTTGAAAACGTATGTACACATCAGTAAATCAGGAAGTAGTATCTAAACAATTCAAAAAATAGATCAATTTGATTTGAAACAGTTTTATACAAAAACAAATGAATATTTTTTCCATGTATTTTCATTTTTGATTGTTAAAAAAATTGATCTGTAATGCTTTGATATTCTGATTTTACTGTGTAAACTCCTCATTCGAAATACTTATAAATCTTGAATGCTTTTTTCTTATTTCAAATAATTTCAAATACGCATTCACGGTGAAAAATCGCCCCTTTTTTAAAGAAATGGTAACTGCAAAGAGATACTGTGAAGTGGTCTGTATTGTATTGAGATTAAATTCTGTAAATCCAGCGGATTTTTTTCTCCGTGTTTTTTTTTTTTTTTTTAAATAAAAATATCTTAAATTATGTTGTAAAGCTTTCAATTTCAACCCTTCCTACCAACAAAATGCAAGGATTTTAGAATTCGAAATTAGAATTTTTTATTTCAACTGTTATCTAACTTTTTAACTTTAGTCTTGGTTCAATTTTGAATTGTTTGAAAATATTTCGAAATATTTAAAGAAATGAAAGAAATGATTTTTCAAGTACTTTTCTCTATGACTGACCTAATTTGCTCTTAGACTTTTTATAATTTTTTAAGTACTTTTCTCTATGACTAACCTAATTTGCTCTCAGACTTGTTATTACTTACCGGCCGTATGTAATATTTTTTAACATAGACAATTTTTCTTTCTTATTTTGCCGTAAATACGAATAAAAATACTAGAAGCTGTTTTTTGTAGTCGTTAAAATACTCCTAACAGTATAAGGGCATTTTTTATTTTGGTTTTATTTTGCCTTTGTGACTGCACTATTCTTTTGCTTTAAATTTTTTTTTATGCTGGTTGAGACGTCTTTTGTAGAACTGATTGTGAAGCGTTGTGGCGGCGTCGCGACGCTTTGCTCAGAAATATTTGAGTCGATTTCCCGCGCCTCAAGAGCGTTTGTTATTCGATGCCAGTCGGCCTTGAACCGCGAAGACGTTTACGCATGTACGCACACTTGATAAAAAAATGAGGCCGTTGAAATGAGAGTGATATATAGCTAAAGTGAACTGAAATTTATCGCAGAAAGTCTTCAACTACCCAGAAATTTAATTCACAGAAATGTGCAATTTATCCATCATTTCTGATGAATTATTTCAGTTTAAAATCTATGTTTATTTTGAAGTATATGTTTATCTTCAGGTAGATGTTTATGCCGTTTATGTGTAATCAATAGAAGTACTATGTAAAAAGAATTACTTTTGTATTCTTGTCTCGTAAAGGTGTTATTTGCACACTTCTTTGGCATTTTTATTTACTTAAAATGACATAATAATCTTCATAACTGGTCTCTTAATACTAATCGTTGATTTTGTGAGAGATAACAAATCACTTTTGTTTTTTGCGTGTGTGGAGGGCGTTCGGTTTCCTGTTTCTTTTATTGATAATGTGATCCAATTGTCGCAGGAAAAAACTAAATAAGTGGCTGGTTTGCCTTACGCGTGAGTGGGTATATACAAGTACATGAGCATTGCATTTTGCCATTGGTGCGCTTTACCTTCCATCAGGTCGCATGTTTTCTATAACTATAACTACAGTCTGCAATGCTCGGTTTTGTACTGGCTTGTCGAGCGGCTCGTTATTCATAGAAACCCTCATTTTTTGCCAATAAAAAGCAGTGGAATGCTCCCAGCAGCGTCAACGCAACTATAAAATCCGATCGACCTCCCATACCGTCACGGAGACACCTGCATTAAAAAACAAAAGGAAAAGTTCTAGGTTCAAAGAATTTCTTGTAAAAAAAAATTTTACTCCTTCACGGTGTCAACATTAAAAAGAAAAGTACTTCCTTTGACATTATTAACGACACCTGGGGTAACAAATGTCTGAGGTAACAAATTAACAATACTACATTAAGGATGATGACTTTTCTTGTTTCGTTGTTTTTTAAAAATTATTCTATTCTCTGTAGTCTATTTTTTGTGGGCCAGTAACAACTTTCAAAGGCTCTTTTTCCCAAGAAACGCTCTTGGAGTGGTAAAAATATGTATTATGAAGAATGTTTTGGAAAAGTACTTGGAAGAAGAGAATATGAGAAGATGTAATCTTATTATGGGAAAGAGATAATGAAATATGAGAGAATATCTGAAGAGAAAGCATGAAAACAAAAGAATGATGCACATATCACCCGATTAATCGTGAACTCGCATGTCTATATTATAATTAAGTATTGAAGCTCGCACTCCGTTTGTAAGATAGGTGGAAGTGTATTATGAATATATTGTATATGTACGGGCATTAATGGATCTCTGAGAGACAATGGGATCCTGATGACCATGCTGATCCCAGCCTAGTAAGGCAAGCCTGACCTATCGCATCGTTGACGTAATGGCGCCTTGCAATAGAGGGCTGAGATGCCAGGATGAAAGGCAGAATGAAAGGCGATGGTTCAGCGGAATAAAAAAAAAAGAATAAGCGCGAACAACGAATACAATGGATTGAAATGAAATGAGCGAGGAAGCACGATTTACGTGGCGATTTGCTCGAAAAGAATCCTTCGTAGAATGCGATTTCGACAATTCGTAAAATAACTTGATTTATAAGATTATTCATTATTTAAATATTGTGTTTAACCCTTGACCTGTTTTCGACAGGTGAAAGAGTCTAAAAAGAAAAAAAAATGAATGAAAGTAAAGTTACATAAATGAGCTTGCATAGTCAAATATAAATGCTCCATTAGCTGTTTGGTAGAGCAACAAGTTTTCTCACAAGAGAGAACTCATAAAATCAATCATAATCGAAGAACTTGTAAAGAGTAAAGCATAGAAACAGAAAGTGAAAGTTATAACAAAAAAAAAAACATTTAACTTAAAATGTTCAAAGTTAACAATAAATTTGAAATCATTTTGCAATTGTATTTTATACATCTTTCTTCAACAGCATAGAAAATTAATTCATATCAGTGAATTTGATATGAATTAGATTTTCCCTGGCTTAAAATATGGAGAACTTGATAGACTAGTATTTGATATTTTTTACGTAATACATTTTAAACCGTGAAATGATGAAGGGTGTTCATTACAAATCTTAATTAGGTGTTAATTCGAGAGAAGGATTAGAAAGCGTAAGAAGGCTTGAATTTCTTATCAGCGTATCAAAAACCATAGGCCGCATAGTGGTTTAAAGTTTATTAAATTTTCTAGTGGTTTTTGCTTCGGTTGCAAAATAGGGTGCGTGTGTCGATCGAATAAAACGAAGGGAACGGAATGTGTGATCGTATGAACATGCGACACAATGTCGAGAGGAAGTAATCGGTTACGGAAGAATTCGGTCTGCCGCCCAGGATGTCATTGTTACAAAACTAGCTGAACCCTAAATCCGTTCAGGTTACTTTTATTCAACAATTAGATCAGCTCAAGGCATTCTGCTTTGTTAAAGAATTCAAAATTACTTTTTACATTCTCATCAATATGAGAGTGTATTCATTTTGTTCGAGATTTTGTTCTATTTTACTTCCTGATAGATAAAGATAAGTAAACACAATTTTTATTTTCGGCAACCAAAAAGAACAGTATTCCTTGATTCAAAAGGAATCGATTGGTTTACAATATTCCTACGTTTTGCTACAAAGATTAAGAAAATTTTTATCATAATGAGAAAGGAATGTGCTTATGAAATGTGCTCGGAAATGAGCACCATAAAAATCTAACAAAGAGAAAATCCCCGAGACATTCATAAGTAGTTTATGAAACACAACCATAACTTAAATTATTGTATAGAATCCATCGCATAGACTGCATTTCAATTTACATAACTTCATCTCATTTCTAATCTTTTCTCTTAAACAGCTGTCAAGATATGATTATGTTTAAAATGAATCAAAGAACAATAAGAAAATGTTCCACAGTTATATTAACAATTTTTAATTAATAGATTTATTAATACTTTTGACTGCAGTAGTGTACATTTTCATTTATTTTCTCTTTTACTATTTTTTTTATTATTTTCGGTATAATCGAGTTTTCGCTCATTACAGTGGTTTTCTCTAAAGTTTCCCAATTACGTTAATCAAACCTCAAGATTATGCAATAAAAACCGTAAAACGAGAGTTTATCCTTGAATATCACAGAGGTCAGGCCTTGCAGAAGAAACGAGGGCGAAATAGCGCTCCATTACAGGAATTACATACCAGTTAGAGGAGTTCTCTTCTCGATTACGTAACGGGATTTCAGGATGAGCCAACATGTGCTTGTCAGCTCCCGACATGAATGACGCTCTCAGAGAACCGGGAAGTGTCAATATAATGCCGATAGAGTACCGATTCGCTTCTATTTATTACTTCTTAAGAACCTATCATTATGCAGTTCTCGAGAATTGATCATTAATTCATTAGCAACCACAAATTAATGTTGCTTTCCGAAATTAATTACTTTTCAATATTACTTTTATTAGATCCACGCCCTCCAGAGATTTTACTCCTCATCTAACGTCTAACATTGAAATAATATTTAAAGGAGGTGTAATTAATACAAAAAGAAAGGAGATTAAAGCCTAAAGCTAATCGAGCCTGACTAGTCAAGTTCATTAACGTGCATAGTATCTTCTAGTTGCATACCTTGTAAATTTTATGTACGCTACATTAAATTTTTGTGCTTACATCAAATTTACAGCTTTATTTAGTAGTTAAGTTTAGATACAAAATTGTTTGAAAGTTGGAAGGATAAATAAAAAATGAGAGACGATACTTAAATAGAATTCAAATTGAAAGCTTAAATTGATACTTAAATAGAATTCAAATTGAAAGCTGTCGAAGTTGGAAAAGAATTAAATTTCCGAAGACTCAGTTTATACACAGTAAATCGGGAGGTATCAAAATGATCCAAAAAATACATCAGTTTGATCTGCAACACTTTTATCAAAAAACAGATGAGTTTTTTGCCCATGTATTTTCAATTGCTTTTCAGTGTTAAAAGAATTGTTCTACAACGCTTTAATATTTTGAATTTACTATGTCGGAAACTAAAACTTGAAAGTTATTAAAATTTGGAATTCAAATCGAAAACCAATTAAAAATCAAAAGAACTCGAGTTATAAAAATAATCTAAATTAGATACCTTTCCAAGTGTTCGATAGTTTGGAATTTGAAAAAAAGAATATTTATATAACAAATTTAAAAATAAAACATTTCTCAATGAACTACCTTATGCAAAGAAAAATTGTAATCTTTGCAAAAAAAGACTCACTTTTTCTTTTCATTAGGTAGTTTATTGAGAAATGTGAATTCTTACTCTCTAAATCTGAATGAGTCAAAATTTTCAGTGATTTTATTCAGTGGCCCATTTCTAGCTAATTCATCAGTGAATTTTCACTGAATTTCAGTGAAATTGACTGAATTTCAGGGAAATTGACTGAAATTCAATGAAAATTCACTGAAGAACTAGCTAGAAATGTGACCCATTCTAGCTAATTCATCAGTGAATTTTCATTGAATTTCAGTGAAATTGACTGAATTTCAGTGAAATTGACTGAATTTCAGGGAAATTGACTGAAATTCAGTCAAAATTCACTGAAGAACTAGCTAGAAATGTGACCCATTCTAGCTAATTCATCAGTGAATTTTCATTGAATTTCAGTG
>JBAGKK010008634.1:0-13140 GCA_037177015.1 Euceroptres primus | reverse complement strand
AAATTGACTGAATTTCAGTGAAATTGATAGAAATTCAGTCAAAATTCACTGAAGAGTTACCTAGAAATGGGTCACTGAATGAAATCAGTGAAAATTTTGACTGATTTAAATTTAGACTATTTAGAGAGTAATCAAAGAAATATTTAATGCCTTACAGTTTTTAGTACTATTCAGAAAATTCATTTTTCGCTAAGGAATAACGGTTCTTAGTCGTCCAAGCGAAAAAAAATTAAAATTTTGTACAAATATTTGTAATGCAAAAGAATTCGAGTTAAGGAACTTTCGATAAAAAAACAACTTAATATCAGAAAAGAATTTAAGGAAAGGGAATAGACTTGTAAACTTATTTTGAGAATAAAACTTTATTTTGAGAATTATGATTAAAGTTTTAATATTTGGAAATGAATCCTTCTTGAGTCGTGATAATTGTACGTTTATTTCTTCTAATTAACTTTAACACAATTACAAATACATAATAACATAATTATTCACTATGTATACTGTATAATAATACATAATAACATATTCACTATGCATACTGTATAATAATACATAATAACATATTCACTATGTATATTGTATAATAATACACAATATCACGTTGTGTATAAATTTAAAAGATTTACCATGTTTTACCTGTTTTTAAAGTTCCTCAGTTTAATTATTGATTTAGTTTGAATGTCAGTAGGTCGATTGTAGATCAGCATTTATATACATGTAATTATTAGATGGTTGGCATAAATTGCATTCTTTTTGAGGAAATTCTCAGTAGTTGTTCAGGATGATTAATTGATGAGAATACACAAAAGTGGGAAGTTTCACGGCCTCAGTATACAATTCCACCCCAGAATCCCAGATTGAAGCAAAGGTTGTTTAAAGTTTTCATATTGTCGTTTCCCCAGCCCGGCATGTTGTCATCCGACATTCCAACAGATTCCGTATCTCATATTTAGCACAACATGAGTCTCTGGTATTATAAATTATATAAACCGTAACCATCTCCAGGAATCATCCTTGCGAAAATTATGGCTCAGTTTAACGTTTAACGTGCTATAATCCTATATAAGTCCTTTACCTGGCGGGAATTTCTGTTGTGTCATAAATCTCTGCTTTTAACTAAAGCTTCCAAATCCCCCTAAATATGCATTATGTTGTGAAATACAATCTTATTTCAAGGCCTAAGTTATTTATTTGTTTATTTATTTCTATATTTTAATTTTTAAGTCAAATTCTTTTACTTCTTTGTCGTACATTTATTCAAGAATTTAAGTAATGATTATAAAAAATGCTCCTTTCGAGAAATCTTCTGCACTTAAAAATTAGTATTTACAAAAACAATTTACAGTTTATGAATCACTGAGAGAAAGATAGTTTTTGGGTTTTATGAATATTTTATTTTTGTACGCCTGAATAGATTTAATAGTACACTCTCTCTAAAGATTCTTTATTTTTGTATGAAATTGGGTTTAAATAAAGAAAAAGCAATTTTTCAACTTTGTAATAAATAAGTTTTAACACAAGTAATAAATAATATTTTTAATTACGAGGTGTTTCATAATATTTCCTCTATTAAAATCTTACATCACGATTGTAATAAAATGGGTGGTGCGAGGGATAATGTATTCATTTTTGCCTTTCCATTTGCAACACACCCATAGGATTGAATTTGATTAATTGCACGTCGTTTTGGGAGAGATGATCTTTCTTAGCTTTTTCTGGTTAAAGGCCTTGCGACAGTTGGATGTGTGAAATCAGATGTGCCCTGATCTTTTTCGCGGTTACTAGAAAAGTAAGGATTACTGAATAATTCAAGCAGTGACCGTAGCGAGTGACGTCACCCATGGTGTTTCTGACAGTGGACGATGGTTCAGGCTGAGTGACCATGCAGAACGCCATCCGGCACTGCACGTATAGAGGTGTAGGGCATTTCTACAGAAAAATGAAAATTTCAGTGTCCCTTAAAAATAGGCATAACACAGCATCTTTTATATTTCTTTCAACTTTTGCCTTCTGCTGTACTCACTTTTCTGCAGGAAATGACACATAAAAAGAAACCAATCCGTGGGGAATGTGTGCACCTGATGGCACAAAAAGCTCCTCACAATGGTTTACTTGAAGGACAAAAAACTGAAGAAGAAGAAGATGATGATACTTAAAGAAGAAGAAGAAGACGAAGAAGAAAAGATATACGAAAAGAAGGAATGCTAGATAAAAGAGTTAGAGGAAGTGCAATTGATCAAATCATCAACTGAGTCAAAATTATGCATTAAAGACAATATGTACATATAAAAAGGAAACAAAGATAAAGATTATATAATGAAAAGGGAGTAGTTATATTAATCAGTTACTATTACAATTAATTGTTAGTTTTATTAATGAAACCACGCATTAATGAATGAAACAATTTGATATGCGTGTTGTATATATTTTTTTATTAGGTTTCATTTTATATGATAAATTTTATATGATAAAAAATACAAATAGTATCGAACAGTATTTTATACCACGAGAGCCGAAAAATCATGTCAAAGTTGAGATTTTGAGGTTAGAGTGGTATAAAGGTATTTTTTATCCCTTTTTAATGTAGGTACTTCCTGTGCATCAGTGTGGCAACATAAACATGAATCATTTGTTGTAGAAGGTTCTTTCGCCACTTTTCGACCACCAGACGTACAATTCTTATCATTCGTTCATCGACCGGATATCTTGTAACTTGACGGTTCGACGATTCACCCTCCCCTTTCCCGCCATTGTATGGAAATTTAGAACCGAAATCCTCATCCCTTTTTTCCTCAAATTCATTACAATCTTCATTTTAAATGCTGATTTTCCACTCGCCATTACCAAAATTTAAGTTTTTTTCATTAAGATTGTTAGCATAATTCTTGAAATGCATTTAGTGCTTACGTAATTTAATATACTAGTATATTTATTTAATTAGCAATTAACCTATTGCAGACTACAATTAACCTCGTTAGTTATTAACTTATAAAAATACTTTAAATAAATCATGTGGATAATACACGGAAAAGCTATTATAACCAGTTAGCAAGCGTAAAGAAGAACATATATCATTTAATGAGGAGGGAGTGGGGGGAGGGGTAATAATTCTGTAAATTCATTAATTCTATGGCTTCCATGCATGTGTTCTGATTTCAGCGTGGGTCGCAAGGCGTATCCGCGTGCGTAGAAGTGAAAGGCCATTGTTCGGTTACCAGTTCGAATTCTTGGTGTATATCTTATAAGAAAAACGGTGAAAATCTATTTATAATGAAATATGTGTTTGTACACGTATATGCCTATTGAATCTATTGTACACAATAAAAATCTGGTGAACGGAACGGTTCACTCTGAAAAAAATGGTTTAGCTGTTCCAGCTAGACGTTTAGCTGGGACAGCTAAACCATTTTTTTTACTTTCGTAAACATAAGGAGCAGACTTTCCGAATTTATAAATAATTTTATTAGGTTATAAAAGTTATATAAATTATATTAATAAGTTTCCCACACAAATTTAAAAAATGAGTTGACAGCCAACTTGTTCAAGGTATCAAAATATTGCAAACAACGAGAACTGCTTTTCAACTGTTTTCAACATTTTTATGCCAATTGTTTTTTAAGAGTAAAATGATATGAAACTTTTTATAGCAATTGGGGCATATAAGTTATTTATATACTAGAAACGTTATACGCGCGCTAAAGCGCGCGTGAAATATTGCGCTACCAACTATTGACATAGTAAAAGAAAATACTAAAATCTATTTTGAACTGCATACAAAGTAGTAATATATTGGAATTTTTACCACTCTGATCCCATTGATACAGTTTACGTTTACTGCTGATTAGCCAACATCAATTAAAAATTCCAGTAATCTTAGAAAAAAGGACTGACGATTGCACAAATGCAAAATTTCCGCTTTTTTGAAACAGTGGTCAATGAAATGAATCAGGACTTTCTCAATAATTAAAAATTTATGTTTGCTGGACAGAAGGATCAATTAAAAATACTTAGAAATCTTAGAAATAAAACTTAGAAATCTTAGAAAAAAAGCAGCAACTATTTCAAAAATGTCAAATTTCCACTTTTTTGAAAGTGCCAATAAAATCAGTTAGAACTTTTTCAATAATGAATATTTTCCTGGTTTCTTTACTCCGAATGTTTGATACGTGTCTCCTCGTTACAAATCAACCTTTGTTTGTCGTCAGAATCATTTAAAAATATCTGTAAAAATTCGGATGTTGCAAAAATGCAAAATTCGAAAAAAGCAATAAACATTGCGAAAATGCCAAATTTTCAATTTTTCGAAAAAAGTGGCCAATGAAATCAATCAGGGCTTTCTCAATAATTAAAAATTTCCCCTTTTTTTGTGGGAGATGTTTGATACGCGTCTTCTTGTTAAATCAACCTTTGTTTGTCGGCAGAATTATTTAAAAATACCAGCAAATTGCAAAAAAAGCAACAACTATTGCAAAATAGCATATTTCCACTTTTTGGAAAAAGTTTCTTAAGAAATCAATGAGGGCTTTCTGACTAATGAAGAATTATCGACGCAGTAAATTTAAATATCTCTCATTGTTTTTATGAGTCAAATGACTTTTGGGTCATTATAAATAGTCAGTTGTCTATATTGACTATAAATAACATACAATTACTAACTATTATCGTTTGCAAAATTTTGAATTGTACGGGTGCACTGCTCAGCAATTTAATTTTAAAATCAGTTGGACCAATTTAAATTATTACTGGAGATAAGTCAACACAACAGCAACTTTACACTACAAACGGAAAACGATCAAGATTATTGTATTTGATACAATGTTATTAAATATTTTGAATGTCAAAAACCAAATTTCTTATTAGTACGCCAAGCATTTAAAATTATAAAAACGGAAACTGGCACTCTATGATGTAAACAAATCTTTAAAAAAAGAAAATTCCAAACAAGATGAAACAACTATCATTTTGCCAGATAAAAACAAATCATAAATCAAAAACATTTTTAAAAAACCAATGGAAACGCAGAAACTTCAGTATGAACGGACGCACGGAATAAATCCAATGTAGTTTATTATTATAGTTTGCCGATATAATAATTATAAAAATAATTATGCTTAGAAAGTATATAAATTGGATAGTGATGAAAAAAGATTTATTCATTAGTTTATTTTATGCAATTATTGCATCTTGTATATAATACGCTGTGAATTGATGCCTTGAGAAACTAATTTACTCTCAGGTGGAAAAAAGAGATCACACGCTTCTTTCGTGTCTGCATGGCAATTGATCTCTATTGCGAAGCACCTGCAACACGAAATAATTTGATAGCATAAATGGAACGAAACCACAACGCCACCAGAATGGATAGTGGATGCGATCAAACTCGTTACTTCACACTCTGTGAATTGAAATATGGATACAAATATAAACGTTTACAATTTCTTGTAACTTTCAGCAAAAGGGGACATATACAAGTATTTGAAATATAGGTACTTATTGTATGCCGATAAAGATATAGGGAGATAAAGGAATAGGGAAGTTGATTTGACACACTATAATTATGAGAAATTCTTGCTCCAAGTGAAAGGAAACTAAAACTTATTAACAGATTTCAATTTTTCTTATAGCATTCCTAATCATCTTGGGTTTCTTTAATTTATGACTTCTCTCCATTCTTAATATTTTCTCATTTTCTGCGCCTTATATTTATGTTTCTATATATTATCGGTTGATATTATTATATCAGGAATTTTTGTCTAAGATTGAAAAACTCCAATGAGTCATGTATCAATTGATATTTAGTTTTTTCCCCTGAAGGATAATGTAGACATTGTAGACAGTGGGAAAAAATGTATAGTTGGGCCAATTGCTCATTTTTCTTTTAGTCTACCTGAATTTTCACAATTTTTTTGCACTAGGTTAGCCTAGTACATCCAAGCGAAGGATTTTTTCAGTTTTTTATATCATTTCATGGCATCCTTGCAATCTTGAAAAAAATGAATGCCACATTTCTGATAAAAGGACTGTTTCTTTTTGCTTTACACGGAAACATAAAGAAAAGGTTGTATTTAATATCATTTATTCCCCCATTTTTCGTCAAAAAATCACCCGCTATTTCCTCTTTTTGAAATTTGGTAGAATTTTCCACCTAAGATAGTGATGCATAACGCGAATTTTTTGGAGAAAACGAGATTTGCTTGAAACATAATCAGCTGAGATCAAAACTTGATCGAGATCCAAAATCTGTAATCTTGAAAACGAGAAGAGACAAGAACGAGAATCTCGTTCGAGTAAAGTTTCGTCTCGTTATGATGAGTACTATGTTTAAAGTTTTAATGTCATCTGCCGATATTTTTTAAAAATGTAGAAATTCTCGTTATGCATCTCTAGGTAGAATAGGCTGTAGCAGTGAACAAAGATCCGAAAACCTAATTGTTTACGGTTTCCATGAGCAACGCTACGAACTTCTAAGTACGTAAAACTTATTTTTTTTACCACGATCAGTTGACGTTTAAATTTTATCAAAATCGTTCAAGAATTTCGGCAAAAATCTAAAGAACATTGTATATCCATGAATGTTCGAAATAAGGATTCTCGGTAGCATTTTTTTTATAAGTACCTGGCGGCGATTCGCTACCGCGATTCTTGATCACTGCTCTCCTATGCAAACGATCTTGGTGCTAAAAACTGTCGTTAAACGACACTTAGCTGGAGGGTCGGATTCATGCTTGGCGAATCACGATCCTGAAGTTAAAGGTATGCGCGTCCTGTTACACGCCATTATCCTTCTTTGTCCTTTGCTGCTTCGTCCTCTAATTTCCCGACTTCCTCCGCTTCTTTATCACTTGTTAATCCCTTTTCTCGCCCTGATGGAAGCGCGTCGCTCATCTGAGAACTTCACCGCCGCGCCGCGACGCTAAAATGCTTTCTTTATTCGCACTCGTGAGAAAGTACCGACCGCTGTGTCCTCATCTCCTGGCATCTTCGTCGGCTTGGAAGACATGATCGCTAACTACGAACTAACTTACTACCACTTTGCTTACTTCTCTCCAGTCGATCTCGCTCAAAGGATCCCGCGGATTAACTTCGCCGCGTATTTATCTGCAGGCTCGTAAATTTCTATGTTTGTGTACCGCCAACGGCTTCCGGGAGACCCTCGCTTAACCATGCTTGCATGAAAAATGTAAATGTCTTACCAACACTTAGAACTTAGAAATATATACATATATATTGTATGAATCAAGATTCGCGGTACTCTCTAAATTTAAATTAATTAATGAAATGGCGCCGGAGGAAACTAATGAAATAGTGCCGAATCGTTCATCAAATGATTTAGTAACCATTTTTACTAATTTTTAGATAATAATGACTAATTCACAGTCAGATCACAACCAATTCAATTAGGAGAAAAATTCACTACTGGAGTCCATATCAGTACTGTGACTAAAGTGAATTAGTAGCAGGGGAAAGTACACGGAGAAAAATGAAGTGTCAAACTGACACTCTGTAGGTTTAACTGTGGGATAGCCCTCTAAGATAGTCAACTTGAATATCTGAATATTCAAGTTGAACATATAGATAATCGGTTTGACACTCTAGATAATTAGACTGAATATATTCGAAGTTCAACTATAGGACAGCCCTCTAAGAGTGTCAGTTTGACACTCCATTTTTCTCCGTGTAGCCTAAGACGGCGAGCCCTTTTCCATATTTTCCGAAAATGTTCGATTTTAGGGAACTTCAAAATCAAAAGCGATTACTAATATCATAATTTGATCTTTGCTTTACAAAGTTCATACGCTTAAACGTTCAAAAAATATTTAAAAGGCAAAAAATTTAAATGTTGAAAAAAATCAGCCCTATCCGACAACGGGCTTAAAACCATGGGAGCCCTGACAAAAATTTGATGCCGCGTGAACTAATCCAATAAGCGGCGTTGCTGCGCTTTTGCCCGGCTAATACATTGAGATATATGGGAAAATAAATAATAATTTGAAAAAGTATATTTTGTTGACAATAAAGGGCATTCAGATTCTTATAACTTATTCTCAGATATATACTCATTTTTTTAAATGTACAAAACCTGTTAAAATTTTCCAAGATATAGAGAAATTTCATAAATATGTAAGGTACAGTTCTGAAGCAGATTGCATTGTTTTTAATTCAATTATTGAAATAAATTTGGAATAAATGTCTAAAATATTGCATAACAAATTCGTTTAATGTTTATTCTAAATTTAAATCTATTGAATATTCTAAAATATAAAAAAATATAAAATCAATTTTTAAAAAGATTAGAATAGAAAAATAAAATTCTCGACACTGTAAAATTCCCAACTAAAAAAATATTCGAAATAGAAAATTCCCGAAATTAGAAAATTGTGGAAATTGCTGAATTCCCGACTGTTTATAATATTATAGTAATTAAAAATTCCCGATAATAGAAAATTTCGGACATTATAAAATATCCGACACTGTAAAATTAATGAATATTAATTTATTTTATTTATTTCTTATTTATTTTTTAGTTTAGAAATATTTAGAAAGAAATAATATTACTTATTACTTAGACACAAACTAATTAATTGTTTAAATTTCTATAATATTATAAACTGTCGGGAATTTTCTAACGCTGGGAATTTTGAATTTTCGACAATTTTCTAATTTCTGGAATTTTCTATTTCGAATATTTTTTTAGTCGGGAATTTTATTTTTCGAGATTTTTCAGTCGTCCCGTAAAACAAGACGAATGAATTAATGATGATAAATTCTGGTGTGTAATAGTGAATATGAAAATAAATATTAGGGCGGGCCGAAAATAGCGAATTTTGACCAATTAAATCCCAACTATGAAAAAAAAGTTTCTTTTTCTAATCAGGATGAGAGA
The DNA here is from genome assembly GCA_037177015.1 of Euceroptres primus. Taxonomy (NCBI): domain Eukaryota; kingdom Metazoa; phylum Arthropoda; class Insecta; order Hymenoptera; family Figitidae; genus Euceroptres; species Euceroptres primus. The sequence goes on along the minus strand of JBAGKK010008634.1, from coordinate 4,256 downwards.
ACAATTTTTTATTTTTTATTTTTATCAATATTATAGCAAACCACCACAAGCTTTAAATTTTTAATTTTTGAAATTTTTACATTTTTTTCCATGAAAGAAAAAATTATGGTGAATTTTTTACATTATCATTCTATGTAGAGATTGTGGCGATAACTAATAATAACAAATAAGAAATGAACAAAAATTAATTTTGGCAAAGTGATGATTTTTCGAAAATTTGCAAAAAATAAGTTTTTTTAAATCTCGGAATAAAACTTTTATTTCAAAAATTTTTTTAGTTTTTTAAATGAATTTTCATTAGCTGAAAGTGAAGAATCAATGAATTATTTTCTTTGCAACCTAAAAAAATTTCGCTCTGTCTTCAATTATTAAATTTTTGGATTTTAGAGTTTTTAAAGGAATTTAAAAAAACTAAACATTTTTTCGTAAGTTTTTGAAAGTAATAACTAGATTCTCCACTTCAAGTTAACGACATTTCATTAAAAATTAAAAAAATTTTGAAATAAAAGTTTCTTTCAGCGATTTAAAAAAACTTAATTTTTTGCGAATTTTCAAAAAATCATTACTTGCTTAAAATTAATTTTTGTTCATTTTTTATTTCCTATTATTATTGCCACAACTTCTACGTAAGAAATTCACCATAATTTTTGCATTCATAGAAAAAAAGTAAAAATTTCAAAAATAAAAAATTTCAAGCTCTTGTGGTGGATTGCTATAATATTGACCAAAAAATAAAAAACAAAAAATTGCACACTCATCCTGATTAGAAAAGGAAACTTTTTTTCACAATCGGGATTTGATTGGTCAAAATTCGCTATTTTCGGCCCGCCCTAATAGTTATTTTTATATTTCGTAGAAAATGTTGATTATATTTATTATTACACACCAGAATTTATTATCATTAATTTATTCGTCTTATTTTACATTTATTTATTTTTTAAGTATCTTTTTAAGAATTGATTTTATACGCAGAAGATTAATTATATATTAAACGAATTTTTTATTCGTTATAATTTATTCGTTATAATTCATAATTAATTCCAAATTTATTTCAATAATTTAATCAAAAATAATGCAATCTGCTTTAGAACCGTATCTTACATATTTATGGAATTTCCCTATATGACAAAAAAAAGTATTTTTCTCTTCTTTGTCAACCCGGTATCCTAAGTCTGGTACCTTTTAAAAACCATAAAAAATGATGTTATTGAACACTTGTCATTGATAAATTTTATTCGTAGCGTATTGTTTAAACATATTCTATACATTTATGACAGCTTATTTATGCAAAATACATTATAAGACGTAAAATAGACATTGAATAAGGTCAAATAGAAAACAATTATTAACTAAGATCAAGAACTTAATATTTATATAAAGTTGTAAAATGTTAGAGCATCGAAAAATTAAAATTGTAGAAATTATTTTAAGTGAACAGTAAATTTTAATTTTTTTCAATTTTATAAATGATAAAAATGTTCTTCATTTTCAATAAAATGTATTAATATTATAGGTCAATCGATTCCTTTCGATTAAAGGAATCTTTTCGTCTCATGCATTAACTGTGAATTATGATAATGAAAGAAGTTTTAATCATAAAAAACGATTTTTCAGCTATATTACAAAAGTGCTAGGAAAACATCCAATGAATATTTTTTAACATCCTTGGGTCTGATTTGAGATATTAGTGGTAAAAATAAGCCCTTCAAATTTCATCAGTTTATTTGCAACCGTTCTCAAGTTATCGTCATAAAAAAATGTACACACGCACACGCACGCACACATCCAGACAATTCTAATTGTTCAGAACATTGTATTAGACATTTATCAACTGACGAAGGTTTAATTAAATGAATTTAAAAATTTTCGAAAATGTAACGATTACAAAGCTTCCTCCATGAGGAAGCAAAATAATTTTATTTTTATACATTATAAATACAATTGATCATAAAAAATTTTTACAATGGGTCAATCGATTCGACTCACCAAAAGGAATAAACTTGGTTCTTATAATATTCCCAAAATTGAAAAAAAGTTTTACTTATAAACCAAAAATTTAAAATTCGAAAAACTTTACATGAGGAAATTTTTTGTTTGAAGATGACTACAAGCATTGTATTGATTTTTATCAACTAAATTTATCAACTATTTGAAAAAATTCTTTATGGAATGTATTTTATTACTTAAAAAACAGTGATAAAAATTATTGAAAATTTCGAATTTTTCAAATTTACTTTTTATTATATCAAGATATTTAAAAGCATTGGTGACGCACGCACACACAAGGACATTTTTTAAAAACCTTATTTCTGGATTCTTGAGGTTGAAGTAGATCGAGAAATGTCAAAAAATGAGATTCGAAAAAATTTTCATCGTTACAAAGCTTCCTTTCTGAGAAAGAAAAAAAATTATTAAAACTTGGCGATGGATTATTACTAAAAACAAAAAACATCTCACCAAGTTTTAATAATTTTTACTTTAATTTATTAATTTTTGATTTACTTAGATAATAATAATCAACTTAAACAATACTATATATTCTTTATTATATTACTTGGTATTGATAAATTTTTACTTGGAGTTTTTTGCATCTAAGATGTTTTTGGTGAGATATAACTATGTCGATAGAAAATATAAGTGCGACTAGTGGGTGGCAATTCTTCGGTATCGATGAACCTAGATCCTAGATTCTAGAATCTTAGAATGTCTTTCCAACTGATGGAGAAGGAGCCTTTAAGCTCCAACTTTACTCCTGTGTATATATCCCCCTGGGTACCAGTTACTTTAGATCGAGAGAAAGCCGTTAATCCACCTACACCCACATATCAGAAGGTCGTAAAGATTTTGCGATAAACGAGACGTTAATTGATCGACTGATATTGTCGAGAAAGACGATTTTATGAACATTACGAGCTTCTTATATTATAAAGTTTCGATTAAATTATCCCCGGGCCTGAAGCTGATGATGGTTTCCAATTATTTCTGTGAACATTTCTATAAGATGAGAGAGATTGTGGAGAATATTCCTGAATAAAGATTTCATAAACTTTATGGATGTAGTGGTATCATTTCATAAAGCTATTATCTTGATGATTATGATGTTTCATAAACTTGGTCATTAATCTATTGGCAGTTATGCTGAATAATCAGTTGAATATCAGAATATGTTGAATATCAGTAATAATTTCTTATTATAAATAAAGCCCTTACGCTTATAGGGTAGTTTTACAATAATATTTTCGAATAAAATAATTTTTGAGTGTGTTTTCATATTTGTAAATTAATATTGAATTTTAATTTCTGTACTGATTTCTGTGCACACAATAAGTGAAAACATTCACCTTGACACATATGTTGACTTGGACTGAAATTGAATGAAATCCCTTGAAATCGTGCAGTCAAAAATTGTCTTATTTTTCATTATAATATTGGGAAAAAAATTTATTGTCACTTCCGGGTACTTAAAAATACTTTTAAAAAATAATAATAAAAATACATAAAAATTCTTCAAAATATGTAATCCTATTTGAATATTAAAAAAGCACGTCAAAAATACGATTGAGCGAAGAACTCCTCTACGATTGATAATATTTATTTAGTCTGTTCGAATCATTTTTAATATTTTTATTATAATTAGAACTTTGAACTTCTGTCTCTATTTATAAAATAATAAACATATAACAAACAATGCAATCCTTGTTTTGTGATTTCCTCGAAACGTAAGGATTCCAGATTCCATTTTTAAAACACCCTTCTAAGGAATTTATTGTTCAGGGAATTCATCGAACAATTCATTTTTTGTTTCAGAAATGCCAAGTACTTACGGAGGAAAATCAGAGGTTACAGGACAGCCTGGCAGAAAATCAAATGCCTCGTGTTCAAGTGATCGACAACGTCTTCCTCCAGACACAAGTCGCAACGCTCCAATGGCAACTTAAACAGGTTCGTATCACTGTGACAATTCAACATTAACTCAGTATAGATATGTCAAGTCTAATTCCATTGTCTCGAAATTGCGTGAAACCTGTTGACGTTGAAAACTAATAATACCTTCCAGTGGTTTACCTTGCTGCTTTTATTCATCGTCCTTTTAGGGGAAAATTCGACTTTATCAAAGTAATTCTTCGAGACTCGTTACGCAAGTTTATAATATGATCATTTAGGATATATATATATATATATACAGGGTGTCCCAAAACGTATATGCATAAATTATTGAGCAGATAGATCGGAAATTAATTAATAAAAATGACCCA
>JBAGKK010008623.1:0-12196 GCA_037177015.1 Euceroptres primus | reverse complement strand
CCACTTGGACTTTCCCATTTTTAGTTTAGTTTATTTTATTAATGGTTAACGCCTTGGTACATGGTTTTGGTACAGAGCAACTGTAATTACAAGAAACACAACAATGGTTGTCCAATGGAGGTTTGTGACAGTACTGAGCCAAAAGAAAGGCAATTTCAATTGATTTTGTGAAAAAACTAAATCTTTACAGTAAAAACTGACAAAGTTATGCATTTGTTAATTAAGGTTGTTTAAGCAATTAACAATTGTTGTCTAATATCAAGTTATAACTCAAGAGAACCATTAAAAAGATATCTGCAGTCACACCTGCAGAAGAAACGCATATTTATTAGATAATGGTCCAAGTGTGCATTTCTTTATAAAAATTGTTTAAATAATGACTATACATTGTTTATTTCTATTAAGTTTCTAATTAGACTTTATTACACTTACATTTCTTCCAAAAAATGTCAGTTTGAAGCAACAGAAAGTAGCCAATTCCCAAAAATCACATTTGTTCACTAAATTGTTTATGAAAAAAGGAAAATGTTGATTGACATACATTTTTTTGATTAGTTTTCGACCCACATTCAGAAAATCCCCATCAGGAGTTTGAACTGCAATTTTGAATTTTCGGCAGTCTGGGCATGTTTCTTGAAATTGGGTCAGCAGTCAAGGGGTTAATAACTTCTAATGATTTGAAGGAGTAAGTTATTTTCTTTTGATAGATAATTTTATAAATTTTGCAACTGTTACTTTCATTTTATTAATTTTTATAATTATAATTTTTATAATAAATAAAAATATTAAAAAAATTGTGAACATGCAAAATTTCTAAGACGGGCTCGGTTACCCAGAAAACTGCAGACAAAAGCGTAATCTGCTTTGTCATAATTATAATTAGTTTCTTTCCTAACCTGTTTATTGATTTTTGATCATGAACAAGAAATTTTTAAAAATATGTTGTTTATTCACTTTATACCAGTAAATTCTTGATCTACATTTGTAATTTTACAACTTTTTATAAATATTAAGTTCTTGATCTTCGTTAATACTTGTTTTCTATTTGACCTTATTTAAAGTTTATTTTACGTTTTATAATGCATTTTGTATAAACTCTCATAAATGTACAGAATATGTTTAATCAATTCACTACGAATAAAATTTATCAAGGACAAGTGTTCAATAACATCATTTCTTATCGGGGTATCCAGCGATCAGGCCATTTGAAATTCTCGGTTCTTTCCCGATCATATTTTTCATTTTCCCGATCAATTTTACATTTTTTATTTACAATAACATATATATTATATGTATTTTCTTCGTGTAAAAGGTCCCACTAATAGAAACATCTTTTAGTGTTGATAGACAACGTTTCGGACTTTATCAATACTAAGAGATGTTTTTATTAATTGGATCTTTCACAGGAAAAAAATACATATAAAATTGACAAAAGGTCAAAACTAAAGAATATGTATGTGAACGTATATATTATCCTAGATTACTTATAATTTCTCCCGAAATAAACACATCAGCACTTTCTCTATCTTATAAACATTAAATGATGCACTTTTTTTTTACATTTTTGCAAAAATAATAGTTAATATTCATTTTTACTTTCGTAATTTATTTTTTCCCCTTCCCCTTTCTTCCCCTTTTTCCCCTATTTTCCCCCTTAAATAAAGTAAAAATAAGTAGATTTTACCATTATTTAAAAAAATTCCCGATCTGAAATAAAATTCCCGTGGTTTTCTCAGTTTTCTCCCGGTGAAACCAAATTCCCAGATTTTTCCCGATTTCCCAGTCCGCTTTACCCGTCTTAGAATACGTTGCCTAAAAGGAGAAAAATGCAACTTCAAAAAAAATTCTCAATTCTTTAATGTTAATTGTTCCTATCTGCAAGATATTGCAAGAGAAAAAAATGTGCTCAAAGTTCTGAACGCTTAAATGAATGAAATTTTTATTTGATTTCATTTTTAACTCAAATTTATTTTAACATATTGATTTATTAGCAAAGAAACTAATTTAATGACATTTCAAATTAGATATTTGATATGATTTTTTTGTTTGTAATTGAAACAATATTTCAAGATAAATTTCAGTTAAGAAAAAAAAAATAAAAACCAAATCTTATATAAAAAATCTGGTAAAGTAAAATCAACCTGAAAATCATATAAGAAGTTTATACATAGGATTTTCATACAATTCAAAACTTCCAGTACATAAAGAAGAAACAGAAAAAATTGAAATTCTCTTTTCTGCAACATAAAAGTTAATAAATGAGGTTTTAGAAAAAATTTATTTATATACTTTATTTACTTATTTATTATTTATTTATTAACTTTGTACAGAATCAAAACTAGATTTCTTACCACTATTTTGAAGATGGACAAACGCCAAATACACTCCGAAAAAAAATGTTGTTGATTGAATCAAATCGTTTAGTTGATTTAAACAACAATGTTGGTTAAGGGAAGTAAATTTTTATTGAGTCAACCAAAAGTTTTGTTGATTGAACCACATCCTTGGTTGAATATATCAAATTATTTATTTTTGGTTGTCTAGTGAAAATTTGATTGATTCTACTAAATATTTTTCCCCGTGTAGAAACTTACTTGAAAAAAAAAGAAAAATAATAAATATAAAACTAAAGTCTATTTTACGTAAAAATACTACAGCTGCTGAATTAATCTAGATTTTCAGGAACAGCTGAATGCGAATAAATATATAATCATACCTGATTAAATTTTTATCACTTCTTTAAAAGTGCAAAACTTCTTAAGGGATCATTCTGGTTTAGATGCTCAAAAAAAGGCTATATTTGTAAATTTTTTAAAGAGTTAAAGAATTATAGATATTGATATAAAATTTGTTGAGCTTAATAAATACACTCTCGAAATACATGAAAAACTTTTTTTATTTATTTTAAACACTTTTTATACTCAAAAATGTCAGGCAAACGTGACTCCTCGAAAAGTAGGTATGCCGCTGACGGCGGTGATGTCTTGATAACGGCTTATCTGAAACGACAAAATTAAATATATTTAGATTCAGTATGACTGTGGCTCTTGAGTATTCTATAGATATTAATATTTATTGATAAATAACAAAATGGCAGAGATTTGAAAAAACGAGATTTTTTTACTTAAAATCTACGCCATTTTGTTATTTAACAATAAATATTAATAGCTATAGAATACATAAGAGCCACAGTCACACTGAATCTAAATATATTTGATTTTTTCGTTTCAGATAAGCCGTTATCGAGATATCAACGCCGCCAACGACATACCTACTTTTCGAGGAGTTACGTTTGCCTGAAATTTTTGCATATAAAAAGTATTTTAAATAAAAAATTTTTTTCATGTATTTCGAGAGTGTATTTATTAAGCTCAATAAATTTTACATCAATATCTATAATTTTTTTAACTCTTTAATATATTTACAAAAATAGCCTTTTTTTGAGTATCTAAATCAGAATGAGCCCTTAATTATTTAGTATTACAGGACTTCCGTTTCCTACTTCTATACTTTTATCTTTTTCCTTCTTTCTTCTATTATTTAAATTTGATTGCACAACGAATAATAATTTCTTATTCGCACAACTGTCATCGCGATGCATAGAAATAATTTATGGTACATTCTTTAGAGGTACACTCCGCGGATGTTGATTTTCCTAGAGATTTTAAAATTAGGTTCGAGAACCACACTGGGAGTTTGTGATGCTTATCAGAGAGGCTGTAAAATAAACTTTAGCGGAAGCGCAGGTGTGAACGAGGAAACAGGTGCGGCATAAGAACCGTGAAGTCTATTGTTTGACACAGACGGTCTGTCAAGTGTGTAACAATAGGTTTCTTCTGTCAGTGGAATATTTATATTTGCCAATAAATCTGTGTCGAATACTAATCACACATTCGAATACAGGAATGCATTCAATTTTTTCTTCACACTTATCTATTTCTATTAATCTTACCTAACACCCGAGGGCCAGCAGATTTTTATAATAAAACTTTGGATAGTCAGATGTTCTATTTATTTATTATATTATTAAAATATTAAGATAAATTAGAAAACTTTGCAAGAAGTTAGTATATTTAGAAAAAAATTAACACTATGAATAATTTATACATAAATAAATACATAAATACATAAATAAAAATAGAATTCAATTTTGCAAAATATATTTAATTTATGATGCATAACTTATCGACAACATTTTTAAACTATAAAAATCGGAAGTGTTTCATGTGAAAACAATTTAATTTTCAGAATTGTGCGGAATATTAAAATTTTCAATAATTCGATGTTTTTTCAGATTAAAAAAATTTTGAAGTCGAATCCGTAAACCCAGGAAATATTCAAAAGATTTACAGAATTCTCAACTGTAAAATCTCTTTGTTTATAAATTATTTCAATTTCAAATTGACTTTAAAGGCACGCATCTAAGGCACGGTATATTAGCTAACTATGAATCATTCTTCACACGTAGTACAAGGCTTCGTTGCTTCGTTTAAAGCGAATGAAAAATCGATACTCTGTCTGACTGACATTGATTAACCCATAAATTAAAGCGCGTGGCCGTGAAAAGTAAGCGTGAGACCGCGTTAAATAATGCACAACCGTAATTAGAAAACTAGGAAACGATGGGGTAATCTCAAGTCTAGAAATAGATGCAAATCTAATGCTAATTCGATCAACTTCGATTTACTGCTTGAGTCATGAGAAAATCAATTCTCTGTTTTTTAAAAGCCAGCTGCATTAACAGAAAATATTTACAATAGTTTTTACCACCTTTATGTATTTTATTAAATTAAGTACTAAAGGCCTTTTATAACAGATATTTAATTCCAATTTAGTCTAATTTAAAACAAATTTTGATACCTAAATAATAAATAAATAAATAGTATAACGAAAAAGTTTTTCTTTTAAATTTTAAGTTAAATCCTTTTCGAATTTATGGAATGGTTTAAATTTTTTAATGTAAGCTTTGAATTTAAAAGGTTTTCAGATTAAAATATGTTTTTTTTTCATATTGAATATTAGAAAACTATTCATATTCGCTAAAGAATCTCGTCAATAAGAAGCAGACTTTTAAATAACATAGGGTCACTCCATGAATGATCGTCTGAAAACGATTGCGGTCAAATTTCAGAAAAATTTTTTAACTGGTCTATAATTATTTCTAGATTCGATTCGTATATTTTAAGTATAATAAATTATTTTTTATTAAACCAAAAAAATGTTTAAAAACATGTGGATGTGTGAAAAATGGCGATAGTTTTGAAATGAATTAAACACTAAAGTTATTTATTTAAAATTAGGCAGAGAAAAACAGTGCGATTAGGCATGATTTAAATTTATTATATATAATGCTATTTTGGAGTTATAGTTGAAATAGGAGAGGAAAAATGTATTTGAAGTGACCTGTCAAAATGTATTTTCGTAAAGTTTGATAATTTTTTAGAAGCAAAATACACCATCGGAAATTTTAAAACTTGTTTCAAAACAAAGATTAATACCAATATAATTACCAAATAAAATTTTGTGTTTTTTTGGACTGCGACAGAGCTAGAGGTCGCTGTAATCATTTGAAACAAAAAGTCGAACAAGATTAATAAACACCAATAGACTGGCTATCGTCCATCCCGGGGATTTTTGTTTTGTTGACAAAATGGGGGCCTTCTTTGTTTTTTAGCATTTTTTTCAATTTTCAATAATTTTTTTCTCCGGAAGTTATGAAAAAATCCCCGTGATGGACGCGAGATAATCTATCTAAAAATACATTCAAAAAATTTGAACTAAATCGGATGAGTGGTTTTCGAGAAACCTCTGCCGCAGTGGCAAAAAACATGGTTTCGAGAAAAACGCATTCAAAGTTTGGGGTACGAATTTCAGCCAGAGTTTTACAAATCAAAATTTACTATTCAAAATAATGTTCTGGTGGTAATTCTTTACAGATTCCGATATTTTTTGCTTGGAAATACTCAGCATTAAATTTTAAAGAAAGTTATCAAGTCCAATATACGAATTTGTTGATGTGTGCAATTTTGCATAAACAAATTAAGTGGCAAAATCAGAAATTTCCACAATTTCATCATTTTCGTGAGATCCAGGTACATATTTAAAATCACTAACGATCATAATAAATGAAGATACTCTTGAAAAAGATGAATACATTATTGATAATAATAATTTATTGTTCATAACAAGTTTTAAATAACAAATCTACCATCACCGTCATTTTCAGTGAAAACGTATATAAAAAATTTCATTTTCATTATTGATTGGTGGAATGAAGATGGATGATTAATTTTCATCAAATATAAACAAACAATATTGTTTGTTTATAAAAAATTTTATAAACAAATACGAAAATTATTTATTGTTCATAACAAGTTTTAAATAACAAATCTACCATCACCACCAATTTCAGTGGAAACGTATAAAACAAAATTTCATTTTCATGATTGATTGGTGGAATGATGATGGATAATTAACTTTCATCAAATATAAACAAACAATATTGTTCATAAACAATTTTATAAATAAATACGAAAATTATTCATTCATTCAAATTTCATTCATTCATTCAAATTATTGTTCATAACAAGTTTTAAATAACAAATCTACTATCACCGTCATTTACAGTGGAAACGATTAAAACAAAATTTCATTTTCATGACTGATTGGTTGAGTGATGATGGATAATTAATTTTCATCAAATATAAAGGAACAATATTGTTCATAAACAATTTTATAAACAAATACGAAAATTATTTATTGTTCACAATAAGTTTTAAATAACAAATCTACCATCATCGTCAATTTCAATGGAAAAGTATAAAAAAAATTTCATTTTCATGATTGACTGGTAGAATGATGATAGATAATTCATTTTCATCAAATATAAACGAACCATACTGTTCATAAACAATTTTATAAAAAAATACGAAAATTATTTATTTTTGTGAGATCCAGGGACCTATTTGAAGAAGTCGTTATCGATCAGAATGAATGAAGACATTCTTTCAGAAGATAAAATCAATGAATTATTGTCAATAACAAGTTTTAAATAACAAATTCACCATCACCTTGATTGTTGGTGAAAACGTGAAGAAATACATGGAATTTTCATGATTCATCAGTGGAATGATGTTGGATGATAAATTCTCATTAAATATAAGCAAATAATATTGTTTATAAACAATTTTATAAACAAATACAAAAATTTTTTAATTTTATGAATAGTAAATTCCTGATTTATTAGCATATAAATTCATTTCTTACCAAACTTCATCGATGCCAGGGCCATAGTCTACATCAGCTCCTGCCGAGCCGGTTTCAGCAGGCGGAGCGCTCAGAGATTATCCTCTGTGATGGGGCCGTACAAAATCGTCTGTATCTTTGACAATTTTTGAGATATCATTACAAAAATTTTACAGCATATTTTTGAAACTATAAGGAGCACGAAAATGATTTTTTTTGTTGAAAATTCCACAGTGGTGTAGTCCCTTAAGTCTGTCAAAATATGTCGGTTAATACAAAAAAAGAAAACCACGAAAAGTACATCCGCATTGTTTTTGTGAGTGATAGATATAAGTCTGTAAATAATTTATTCGCATGAATAAAACTTTTTTTAAAATGTAAATTCGGAAATACGCAGGTTTAAAAGTGGCGTTTTTTTGCTAATTTTCAGGTTTTCGAAGACGAAAATCTGGAGGAATAAATTTTGTTGAACGATTTCAGTGGTAAAAGGTTGATATTTCACTGGCAAAAGGTTGGTATCAATCTTTATTTTGGAACAAGTTTTAAAATTTTCGATAGTGTATGTTGCTTTTAATAAATTATCAAACTTTACGAAAATAACACATTTTGACTGGTCACTTCAAACACATTTTTTCTTTCCTATTTCAATTATAACTCCAAAATAGCACCCAGAGAAAACTAAGGATAAAATTTGTTGCAGGTAATTTTTTATAGGGATAAATTTTTATTCAGACAACTTCATGTCTTTAAAAATACATGTGCTGTCAAGAAAAAGCAAAAGAAAATTTAGCCGATATTTGGGTAAACTTTATCCTGTGAAGTTAATTTTTGTTGCAGGTAATTTTTACCCAGGAACCGAGGTAAACTTTATCTTTCGTTTTTTCTGTGCATTAAAGATAATAAATTTAAATCATTTCTAATCGTACTGTTTTTTTCTACTTAATTTTAAATAAATAACTTTAGTGATTAATTCATTTTAAAAATGACGTACTATCACCACACTCAAAAAAATGTCTAGTTAAATTAACCAGAATTCTGGTTAAATATGCCCTTACTATTTTTTCTGGTTAAAGTAATCAGAATTCTGATTGTTTTAATCAGAATTTCTGGTTAGTTTAACCAGAATTTAGGTTACTCTAACCAGAAAAAATAGTAAGGGCATATTTAACCAGAATTCTGGTAAATTTAACCAGACATTTTTTTGAGTGGATGTTTCACACGTCCACATGTTTTCAAAAATTTTTTCTGGCGTAATGAAAAATAATTTATTATACTTAAAATACATGAATGGAATCTAGAAATATAAGGAATAATTATAGACCAATTAAGATTTTTTTCTAAAATATGACCGCAATCATTTTCAGATGATCATCCATGGAGTAACCCCATACTAAAATCTTGAAAATTTTTAAGCACTGTTAGTTCTCAATTTTGCAATTATTCCACGTCAAAACATCAAACTTTGAAACTGTTAAAATTAAAAATTGTTGTATATACAGGGTGGCCGCAAAATTTGTTTTTTAAATTTCCCTGGTTTTTTAATGGCAAATTTTTTATTTTTCCCTGACTATACATATTTTTTGCCTCAAGAATCTGAATTTTAATTGTAAAACAGTAAAATAATATCTTTAATATCTTAATTATTCATTTTCGAGTAAGAAGTATTATAATTCCTCTTTAAATAATTCTAAATCTCGTGAAATTCTTTTAAATCCCTTGAAATTCTTTTAAATCCCTTGAAATTCTTTTAAATCCCTTGAAATTCTTTTAAATCCCTTGAAATTCTTTTAAATCCCTTGAAATTCTTTTAAAATCCATGAAAACTTTTGAAATCCCTAGATATCCTGCGCAATTTTTTAAAACCTTTCAAAAAATCCCTTGATATCCTGCGCAATTTTTTAAAACCTTTCAAATTAGCGTGTAATTCAATATTTTGCAAAACTTTCAGCTTTTCATCTCATAATTTTTTTAACATACATAGAATAGTTCGATAGACATAAAATCTTGTCCCTAAAGTTCGTCTTATAAAAAATCCCTGATTTTACAACTTTTCTTTAAATCCCTGACTTTCCCTGACCAATAAAATTCCTTGACTTTTCCATGATTTTTCGGTTCCCCTGACTTGCGGCCACTCTGATATAATATAAAAACTGCTCTAAGTTTGAATAGTTGACTAGTTTGTCTAAATCTTTATCGGCAATTTTCTGCATAAAAATCTTTCTCTGTTTCATTATATAGAAAAATTGTTATTAGATTTCAAAGAAATCAATGCAATTATCATTTCGTGATTGATTGAATAAAAATCTTTCTCTATTTTATTATATGGAAAAATTGTTATTAGGTTTCAAATAAATCAATGCAATTATGACTTCGTGATTGATTGACTAAAAATCTTTCTCTATTTTATTACATGGAAAAATTGTTATTAGATTTCAAACAAATCAATGCAATTATGATTTGGTGATTGATTAAATAAAAATCTTTCTCTATTTTATTATATGGAAAAATTGTTATTAGATTTTAAACAAATAAATGCAATTATGATTTCGTGATTAAAGTTAGATATCGTTTTCTTTTAATTAAAGTAGAAAATAAAACATTTTTATCTGGAAAATAATTCAGTAATAAACACAATTAAAACTCACTTATTTTCTTATTCATTTCTTGAACCTTTGCTATTTTGCAGTGAAAAATCTCAAAAGTCACACTTACGTCACATTCTCTAATAAAAAGGAAAATTGCTGGTTTATTTTTTGCTGAAGGAACGAGGTTATCTGATTTGTGTAAAAAGGATATTTTCCTGGATTTTAGTAAAAAATTGCAAGTCTTCTCACGATCTGGCTGTTTCTGCTTCTGAGTTCTACGAGCTGACCTGGATACGAAGTGTAATTTATTTTGAAACGTCGCTAAGCAATAAAAAAAAGTGTCATTAGCAAAGACGTCCTGTGTCGAGCAGCGATTACGCGAGGTGGAACATGAAAAGAAGAACCAAGTCATTTCCGTTTGTAACAGGGAAAGTCGAAGGAGAAACGGCTCGACCATCGAGTGTCTCAACGGACAATTCTTCGGCTTGAAAGACAACGAGTACAAGAGTGTTTCGTCGACAACGACGCCGAGATTCTCAAGAAAAACAAACGTCCTAATCGCACTCTCGGGACTTGTTTCGCGGCTTGGGATGGAAATATACGTTTTGGAGAACAGTTGCGAGAGAAAGAGAAAAAAAGAAGAAAAACGACCTGGAAGAAATTGGTATCCTAAGGGAAAAGGATCTTCGGGAAAACTATTGAAATACGACATCCTACCAACCAGTTTATGAATTGGTCCGAATTAGGAAGTGGAAAAATCCTTGTCAAGTTCTTTCCACGTGGAAAAATTCTACGGAAAGCGTTCCCAGGGTGTCTAGCGTTCCTCCTTAAAAAATTTCTAGGACTTTTCCAGGTTCTTCAGGTAAAAAATAATTAAAGCTTTAATTAGTAATTTTCTATTAAAAATTAGTAGAAATGCTTACTAAAACAGTTGGTAAACGATTCGGCACTATTTCATTAGTAGAAAACTACTAATTCCGATTTAGAGAGTAGAAATAATTTACACAATTATAACTGAGCCATATAAAATGTTTATTATGCGATTTATGAAATTCTTGAGTTTAACTAAATGCATTTATCTATATAAGCTCAAAAAAGTATTTTTTAAGGAAATATTCTCGAAGAAGATTAGGAGTTTTCTACTAAATCGTTTATTAATCGCTTTAGTAAGCGTTTTTACTAATCTTTAATAAAAAATTACTATTTTACAGTAAAAAACTACAAATTCATTTAATAACCTAATTAAACTAATTAGTAAGCATTACTAAGTGAATCAGTAGTTTTCTATTAAATATGCTTACTAAAGCCATTGATAAAAAACGATTTCTCTTGATTTCATTTAGGCGTGCTATAAAATTCCCTGACTTTTTCCTGACCAATTTTTCATTTTTCCTGACCGTTATAATTATATAATTCCGGGATCACAATGGTTTAGCAGTGGTTCAATTTCAGGGAAAATAGGGGATTTCTTTTTCAAGAAAGGGGATTGAAAATAAAAAGGAGGAAAGTTTTTTTTCTTTTAAAAATATGAAGGAAGCTGCAATTCTCGAGAATCTTAAAAAATCGTCAGAAATCTTAGATTCCTGTCTAGAATCTAATAAAACTCTCCTCAAATTTCTAAACTTTCAGAATCTTTGGAATGCTCTTGAATTTTCGAAAATCCTTCATGACTTCTGGAGTTTTCAACAAAATTTTTAAATCTTTTAGAATATTTTTATTTTCCATAAACCACTTGTAGATTCATTAAATCTTTCGAAATCCCAAAAAATTCTCTACAATCTAGATTTTTGAGTTTTTTAAAATCTTTCACAGAGACTTCCTGATTCTTCCAAAATGTTATAAAATCTTCTAGACTCATCCAGACATTTTTTTAAAGACTTTTAAAAAGTCCACAAAATTTTAGGAAGTTTCTGAAAACAGTCTAGAAGATTATTAGATATTTAATTATTAGATAGATAGATTATTAGATTATTAGAGTCTTTTCTGTAGACTTGAGAAAGTTCTAAAGGATTCTGCAGAATTCTAGAAATCCTAATGCACTTTAAAATAATGTCCTTAAAGTTTTCAACGTGTTCAAATGAATGAAATTTGTTGTTTCATTTCATTTCAAAACTCAAATTTCTTCTGAAATATAGAATGATTAATATAGAAACTATTGTTATGATAAAGGTCATGATAGTTCTTTTTATTTTGTACATTGAACGAAATGTCAAGACAAATTTGATTTCAGAGAAAAAGGTTTGTTCATTTGAACATTCAAAACTTTAGTTACATTTTAGAATATTCTTAAGGAGTCTATAGAAGATTTTAGACGATTTTAGAAGATTCTGGAACATTCTCGTATATTTTGTAGAATATTAAAGAAT
>JBAGKK010008601.1:0-12197 GCA_037177015.1 Euceroptres primus | reverse complement strand
CGCTTCGCTCGTGCGAAAAACGTCTCGTGCGCTAAATAATCACCTCTCACACACGTATCGAAATGTACTATTTCAATTCATCTTGCATTGTTTGAATTTTTGTATTCACCTTGAATTCTTTGAATTCACCTTGAATCTTTTGAATTTACCCGGAATTCTTTGAATTCACCTTGAATCTTTTGAATTTACCCGGAATTCTTTGAATTCACCTTGAATCTTTTGAATTCATCTTGAATTCTTTGAATTATTCTTTTGATTTCACCTTGTATTCTTAGTTTGAATTTTGTTTAATGCATCTTTTATTCTCAGAATTATTTCTTTGAATTCACATTAAATTCTTTAAATTCAAATTGAATTCTTTAAATACACCTTGAATTCTTTAATACATCTTGAATTCTTTGAATTTACCTTGAATTCTTCGAATTATTCTTTTGAATTCACCTTGTATTTTATTTTGGATTCTTTCAAATTCATATTTTATTTTTGGAATTATTAACCTTGAATTAACCTTGAACACTTTGAATTCTGGAATTCTTCTTGTATTCTTTGAATTATTCTTTTAGATTCACCTTTTATTCTTAGTTTGAATTTTTTTAAATGCATCTTTTATTCTCAGAATTATTCCTTCGAATTTACCTTGAATTCCTTAGATTCACCTTGAATTCTTTAAATTCATATTGAACTCTTTAAATTCACCTTGAATTCTTTAAATTCACCTTGAATTCTTTGAATTTTCTTTGAGTTCTTTGAATTCATCTTGAATTCTTTAAATACACCTTGAATTCTTTAAATACAGCTTGAATTCTTTGAATTTACCTTGAATCCTTTGAATTCACCTTTATTCTGTTTTGAATTCTTACGAATTCATATTTTATTCTTTGAATTATTCTTTTAAATTCCCCTTGAATTCCTCAAATTCACCTAGAATTCATTAAATTCACCTTGATTTCTTTGAATTTACCTTGATTACTTTGAATAATTTTTAATTCAATTTTTATTCTTTTAAATTCTTCTTGCATTCTTTTTTTGAATTCTTTGAATTCTTGTGAATTCATCTTGGATACTTTGAATTATTCTTCTGAATTTACCTTGTATTCTTAGAATTATTCTTTTGAATTCATCTTGTATTGTTTGAATTTTTTTATTAACCTTGAATTCTTTGAATTCACCTTGAATCTTTTGAACTTATCTTGAATTCTTTGAATTATTCTTTTGAATTCACCTTATATCCTTTGAATTCATCTTGTATTTTTTAAATTATTCATTTAAATTTACCCTGTATTCTTTGAATTATCCTTTCAATTTCACCTTGTATTCATAGTTTGAATTTTGTTTAATGCATCTTTTATTCTCAGAATTATTTCTTTGAATTCACCTTGAATTCTTTAAATTCACCTTGAGTTCTTGGAATTCGCCCTGAATTCTTTGAATTCATCTTGAATTCTTTAAATACACCTTGAATTCTTTAAATACATCTTGAATCTTTGAATTTACCTTGAATTCTTTGAATTATGCTTTTGAATTCATCTTGTATTTTTTAAATTATTCTTTTGAATTCACCTTGTATTCTGTTCTGAATTCTTTCGAATTCATATTTCATTTTTGGAATTATTAATCTTGAATTAACCTTGAACACTTTAAATTCACTTTGAATTCTTTAAATTTTTCTTGTATTCTTTGAATTATTCTTTTGGATTCACCTTGTATTCTTAGTTTGAATTTTGTTTAATGCATCTTCTATTCTCAGAATTATTCCTTTGAATTCACCTTGAATTCTTTAAACTCACCTTGTATTCTTTGAATTCGCACTGAATTCAAAAAATTCATCTTGAATTCTTTAAATATACCTTGAGTTCTTTAAATACATCTTGAATCTTTGAATTTACCTTAAATTCTTTGAATTATTCTTTTGAATTCATCTTGTATTTTTTAAATTATACTTTTGAATTCACCTTATATTCTGTTTTGAATTCTTTTGAATTCATATTTTATTTTTGGAATTATTAACCTTGAATTAACCTTGAACATTTTAAATTCACTTTGAATTCTTTAAACTTTTCTTGTATTCTTTGAATTATTCTTTTGGATACACCTTGTATTCTTAGTTTGAATTTTTTTGAATGCATCTTTTATTCTTAGAATTATTCCTTTGAAATCACCTTGAGTTCTTTAAATTCACCTTGAATTCTTTAAATTTACCTTGAATTCTTTAAATTCACCTTGAACTCTTTAAATTTACCTTGAATTCTTTAAATTCACCTTGAGTTCTTTGAATTTGCCTTGAATTCTTTAAATACATCTTGAATTCTTTAAATACAGCTTGAATTCTTTGAATTGGCTTTGAATCCTGTGAATTCACCTTGTATTCTTTAAATTATTCTTTTGAATTCACCTTGTATTCAGTTTTGAATTTTTTCGAATTCATATTTTATTCTTTGAATTATTCTTTTAAATTCCCCTTGAATTCTTTAAATTTACCTTGAATTATTTGAATTTACCTTGATTTCTTTGAATAATTTTGAATTCAGTTTTTATTCTTTGAATTATTCTTTTGAATTCTTCTTGCATTCCTATTTTCAATTCAATTCAATTCAATTCAGTTTATTATAAATCCTACAGTCCAAGGACCAATTACAGGATTACGTGTAAGCTTACATTAAATATTAATTATTACTTTTATATATTATTATAATTAATTCATTACAAATCAGTATATATGATTGATTTGAATTCTTTCAATTCTTTTGAATTCATCTTGTATTCTTTGAAGTATTCTTTGAAATTTGCTTTGTTTTCTTTGAATTCTTTTGAATTCATCTTAAAGTCTTTTAATTATTCTTTTGAACTCATCTTATATTCTTATTTCGAATTTTTTGAATTCTTTAAATTATTTTTTAAATTCATCTTGTATTGTTTGAATTTTTGTATTCACTTTGAATTCTTCGAATTCACCTTGAATCCTTTGAATTCTTTGAATTATTCTTTTAAATTCATCTTGGATTTTTAAAATTATTCTTTTGAATTCAACTTGTATTCTGTTTTGAATTCTTTAAAATTCATATTTTATTTTTTGAATTATTCTTTTGAATTAACCTTGAATTCTGTGAATTTACTTTGAATTCTTTGAATTCATCTTCTGTTTTTTGAATTAACCTTGAATTCTTTAAATTCACCTTGTATTCTTTGAATTCTTTTGAATTCATCTTGTATTCTTTGACTTATTCTTTAGAATTCACCCTAACTTCTTTTGAATTCTTTTTTAATTAATTTTGAATTCTTTGAATTCATTTTAAATTCTTGAATTCAGGTGTGCATCAAAATTACTAGTGGTTAACTCGTCGTTTTCAACAAATCTTATCCTTGGTTTTTTCTGTGTTGTCTGATGGTATTTGAGAATAAAAATTAAACTAAATTAAAATTTGACTCCTGTGGTGCGTTTCTTATTAGGCAGGGATTGCAGCAAACATAAAATCGCGTAATCGTCTCAGTGCCTTAAGTAAATAGAAGCTGCGTATACTCGTGCAATCGCATTAAGAGGGCTTTAGTATCATGTAAGCGATTCTGTATTAGGATTCTTGGTCTCAGGTCTTTGGTTAGTTATAGCCAATCAAAATGAACCCCCAAGCGTGATCGCATGGAGCATATATGAACAATATGAACACGTATGCTGCGTGCCACACGCACGTGAGAACGAGTAGGCTTTTCATATGTTAATGGGGTTGTCCGGTATGAGACCGCGCTGCGTCTAATATCGACTAACCTAAGCCTATGGCTTACAGCTTACGACCCTGACAGTCTTTCCAAGCGGAGGGTTCGCTCTATGACAAGTATATTACTGCCTTCGTTTATATCAATTAGCCTTGACGTTTCGGGGGCGGACCTTTTGCCGGAGCTAAACGCTAAAAGGGTGCCCCATACGCGAGAAAGAAGGCGCAGAGCTTGCCCACTTATCACACTTGGCTGTTGATTTAAACTTTCAACTTTAAGCCCTCGTGTTCAGTTGGTGAAAAGTCAGTATTTAATTCTCAAGGCATTTTTGGAGGCGATATAAAATATAGGAAGTGTGTTTGAAAGTTACATTCATTTACAGAAATTTAATTTGGATAAGACGTCAAGAATCTACATTTCTCAACAAACCATTTTGTGCACAAACACAAAATAGTTTGTTGAGAAATGTACTTTCTTAAAATGTGTAACGAAATAATATATTTTCGAAAATAATAGTTTTTATAATAATAGTCCTTATAAATAGTTCTTATAATAATAATAGTCCAAAAAAAGAAGTTTAATTGTTAATTTACTTCATTTGTGGAAAGTCTATTTGAAATGAGTATCTAATATTTAACTAAATCAAAATTGTATTTATGGAATAGAAATTAGATACATAATATTACAATACATAAAATTAGATACTCAATAAGCTGCATCTCTGTTATTTTTACTCAACATTTACAAAAATGTTCAGTATACATATAAGTCTTATATAAAAATATTTATCAAACTTTAATTTATTTTAAAGTTATTTTACTCAACATTTACAATAATGTTCAGTATACATATAATTTATATATAAAAATATGTATCAAACTTTAATTTAAATCTTTTCATTAATTCATTCCCAATATCCCTACAAAAATGAAATAGACACTTTTGGCATAGTTTACATATACATATGGACAATTGTTTGTAACTTTCAGATTTGATGTCCTATGGTTATTTATTGATATCGGAGGATAAGATTAGGAATAATAAGCTATGAGATATATTTACTTGTGACGAAAACTAAGTCGAACAATTTTTTTGTGTATAAAATTATAATTCAGGCGGTAAACTCACCTCTGATACATGCGAAATGTCATTCTAACAAAGTGTTCATTTTACATTTCTTAAAATATTTTTTTACATTTTACATTTTACATTTAATTTTAAACATTTTAAAATCTGTCATCTTTATATTTTATAATATAAAAATCGGAGAATCACGTGTTTTGTTTAAAAATTATTCTAGAATCTAATAAAATTTATAAAAATCACGTAGAGTATGTAGAAAAATTGTAATTGGTTCGTAAAGTTTATCCCAATATTTACGCGTCGCTGGTTAACGGTAACATTTTCTACTTTGACACTTCCAAACGATTTTTTAAATGGAAAATGGAAGCTTATTCTTTAAGGAAGAAACTAATTCCATGCTTCTTTCTAATTCATAATATTACCAAAGTTATTTCTTCATTTAAATTAGAAAGTGTGTTCGTACCAATAAAATGTTGCTAGTGTAACGAGCAAGGCTTTTTATAAAGTTAGTTTTAATTAATCAAATAATTTATAGATATCTCATTTTCAATTCTATAAATGTACTCACAAATGTCGACCAAAAAATTCTGCGTACTTTAGTATCTTAATATTTATTATTTAAAAATTGTCGCTGGTGTAACGGTCGCTGGTGTAACAAAATCAGAAAATTAAATGTGTGAAGTTTGCTGTTTGTGAAGAATATTTAAAATTTATTAATCAATTTATCAATGATTCGATGTTTATAAACTGTCATTCTGATATTCAGAATATAAAAATATAATTAAAGAAATGCATAACAGATAATCAAGTTAAAGATTTACAACTGGAAAAAGATAAGATCTTCTCGCAAACGTGGAATGAAAAAAGTGTCAAAAGAGAGCTTGAAAATGCAAGAAAAAAAGAAAGCAAGCTTTGAAGAAAACAGGATCTAAGGAATGCATGTAAAAATTTTATCTGTTTAAGTTTTTTCTTATTTTTTAAATTTTATTTTCTTATTTTTTTTTATTTTTTATTTTTATTCAAAGAAGAAGAAACGTGTAAAATTGCGTATTAGGTTATTCAGAAATTTAAAAAAAAAACTCTCTTCTGATTTACTTGTTTCAAAAACAAAGTGAATCACAAAATTATCGTTCTTAGTTTAAAGGAGGGTCGCAATAACGTCAAAAATGTAATAACCTTAAATATACACATTTTTAAAAACACATAAATAGCCGATGCATTCAACTAAACGGATGTACACGAGTAATTACATACTACTGATCCCCTAAAGAAGTAATATACAAAAGATCATATGTGTCGCTTACGATTTATTCTTTAAAATTTCTTATTTTAAAATCTTAAGGTTCTGGACAATTGTCCATATGTGTGTCATTTTAAATTATTTTTGAAATTTGAGGTAGGTAAGTGTTGCAATTTAAATCTACAAATGACTCTGTTTTATTTCAGCACAGTTTTAATTGAAAACAGTAACAGTTGGTTCAAATAATATTGAAGAATTTAAAAAAATATATAAATCACGATTTTTATGTCGAGGTGGATACCAATGATCCGAAACAATTAATATCTTGAAATAAGTACATTATAAAAATCTTAGTTAATTTAAAATCGAATAAATAATTTATGCTTATCATTTGAAACTTTTCCTCACAAATTTTTTAGAATTATCTGTAGAAAAGGGTGCATTTGATTGTATTAAAATTGGAAACAATGTGGCTCAGAGAATAAGGTTCTTGGGTTATATTCCAAGACGAATGTCATGGGTTTGTATCCCATCGAGAGGAAATAAAACGAAATGCGCTTGTGAAAAGGTTTTCTTCCCTTCTATTGATATTTTTCTTTCCAATAAATTATTGTATTCAATTATTTATCTTAAATTATTCAGGCCACTTTAGTAAAGTCAGAAAAAAAATTGGTTGATTGAACCAGTTTATTTGATTTAGTTTAGTTTAGTTGATTTTAAAAAAATATTGATTAAAGGGAACTAAATTTTTTGATTCAACCAAATGTTTTTTGATTAAACCAAATTTTTGGTTGAATATACCAAATTATTTATTTTTCGTTAAGTCAACCAAAGCTTTTGTTTGACTCAACGAAACATTTGGTTGTCAGTATAATAACCGAAGTCTCTGGTTGAACCAACCAAAACTTAGTTGATTCAACCAAATATTTTTCTCAGTGCGTTAAAATTTTTCTTGTATTTTCAATATTATTTTCTAACACACCAACGTTAAAATACATTCAAGTTTTGAATACCTCTTTCGAAGCTTTAGTAATTTCGACTTTTTGTTCTTGAAACTGTCAAAAGTTCAAAAAGATCAAATTTTAATCATTCAAAATTTAGTACCTAATAATGAACGAATAACAAAAAGTTGCAGAAATTTCGTCTAATCGTTTTAAAAACGTTGTCTTATTAATAATATATCATCAGTCAGTGATCCATTTCCCCGATTAAAAATTCAAATTAGTTTTTTTTTCACCTTTCGTGTAATGAGAATGTAGCTTGTCAAATTAAAAGATTGATTACTGACAATCTGACAGAGGGATGAAAATGAGGGAGAATTTTTTTTGTTATAGTTTTCAATGAAATGCAGGAAATTCACCACAAACAAAGGGCTTGACTTTGTGGAGCAAGGTCGACGTTTTCAAAAAGATCTCTGCAGGGTTTCGATCAACAAAGGAGTCCTTTCAGTATTAAACGATCCTAAATGTGGGAGATTCCTCCATTTTCAACTTGTAACCCAAAATAAAATGGGAATCCCCTAATTTTGACAAATTTGACTTGAAAGGAAATTTTATATATGTATATATGTATATATGTATATATGTATATATGTATATATGTATATATGTATATATGTATATATGTATATATGTATATATGCACATATGTATATATGTATATATGTATATATGTGTATATATATGTGTGTATATATATATATATATACATATATTATAATAACTTTGAAATTAATTAAAATTCTGTGAAAAAAGATCCTCACTCGCTTCTTTGGGAATCGAACCCACAAACCTTATAATTAAAATAACTTATTAATGAAAAATAACAGAATCGTGATGAAATATTCCAAAAGACAAATTAAATAGCAAAAAATGTATAAATGAGTAAATGAATATAAATCTGACTGTGTAGATATTACCGTGGCCTCGAATGCCTCGGAAGTTTATTTTAAAACTCCTTCAGATTTTTTAAAACACTAAGCGAGGACGCCTGAAAATTAGTTGACTTGAGTTTTGGGACAATGTCGAAAAAATTCTTCTCATTGTGAAACATTCTGCCTCGACCAGAGAAACAGTAAAAGTAATTAGTTAAAAATGAAATATTTTTTATACAAACACATAACATTAAAAATTATAAACTTCTAATATATTCTACTTCAAATAAATAATTACTTAATTATATAACTTACATTATTTCTGTTTGCTGGTTTTAGCCACATATTATGTATTAGGTAACGAACTTTGTGTAATTAACAATGTACTTATATATTGCTTGAGGAGACATTGTCTCAGGGCTAAATAAACTCTTATTGGAAATTTTTAATATTACTTTTTGTAATACTCAAATTCAATCTAAGACAATTGACAATTGATGATTGATTTAGAATTGTCACTCTATGACAATTTGAAAAACAGTAATGCATTCTAAAGAAGACTTTTCAATCATAATTCCATTGAAAAGTTTTTTTACTTATCCGTAAAAATTAGGAAAGCATTTTCCACAAAAATGAAAATTCATCCGGTTTTTGAGGTAGGGAGGGATTAAAAAGGGAATTAAAAAAGCAGCTGGGATTTAAAAAAAATTATTTTCGTCAACGGGAAATGGGCCTAGGTCCTGAAGGACTATTTACTAACACCCTTTATTTGAAAATATTGAAATTATATATTTATTATCACAGAAAAAAACGAAGGATAAAGTTTACTTTGATTGCGGGGTAAAAATTACCTGTAACCAAAATTAATTTCACAGGATAAATTTTACCCAAATATCGGTTAAATTTTCTTATGTTATTCCATGACAACACATGTATCTTGAAAGACGTGAAGTTGTCTGAATAAAAATTTACCCCACTGCAAAATGACCTACAACAAATTTTTTCTTACTTTTTTTCGGTGATTTTATGGTATATTTATTATTACGAAAAATCCGGGACGAAATGAAAATTTTCAATAATTCGAAGTTAATGGATTTTCGGGTCGGAAGTCAATAATCAATTTGCCAGGGCGTCGATCGGGGTGGCTTTTGAGAGTTCGATCGATGATTTTAGAAGACGAATGGGCCTAAACGTTGCCTTTTATCCGGTAGCCAAATGATACTCGCATCGTCGGCACCGGGGTGCGACACTATAGGACGCGCTAGATTTTCCGGTTAGTTTCGGGACCCACCCCTACGGAATTGGTGCTTTTCAGGGCGTTAGCCACCCTAAATGGCCTAAATGCTCCACAATACAGAATGAAAGCCTGCACCAACCCACAATAGGAAACATCCGGCCAATTGTCGCGCCTCCAAAGTATATATTGGACCCAAAACCGGCAGCTTGCGATTGTGTTGTAATTATTGTCCTGTGGGTTACGAGGTGGATGTCGATTCTATATTCTCGAGGCTCGAGACACTTCGCCCTTTTCTTCCTGTAGCTCGAAAATTTTTTGACAAGATCCTCCGATGGTCCTTCATACACATGCCGGTGAGATGTGAAGATTTTCAATGAGGATCCTTGCCTGGAACTGGAGGCGTGTTAGGATATTTGCACAGCCGGCAAAGAAGCAAGAGAAATAAACGAGAATGGCTTTCGGCCTTCGACCCCAAACATGCATTTTTGAAGGGCAACATGAGATTTCTAGTCAAAATCTTGTGATCGTTTGGAGTCACTTTTTTATGATTTTACTAGAGGTGTTCATTTCTCAGATCGAATTTTCAATGCAAATTGGTACATTTTTGGCCAGGCTTAGAACACTGAATTTGTCGAAATTGAGTTTAGTTCAAGAAAAAATTTAAACTTTTAAGCTCTCTTCGAATATAGGATTTCTCGAAACCGAAATAATTTTAGAAATTCGATCGTTATTTCAAATGAATTTCATTTCAAAACTAACTGAATGATTTCAGTTTCAAGAAATCTTACATTTGAAGGGATTTAGGTTGCTTAGATTTCTTTTTGAATTAAACTTAATTTCGAAAAATTCAATAGGGGAAACCACCCAACAGTAGATAGGAAAAAAATCCATAGCCCTTTAGCACGTTAGTTTCCAACAAAACTGAAAGATTTCTGTATTTACATTAAGTCTACAGGTGTTTTAATTAATAATTAAGAGTATTTATATATATTCTAGGATATGCTGATCACGATTAGTCGGAAAAAGACAAATCTTTACTATGAAATATTTTAATGTATTTCAGTCTACAGATGTTTTAATTAACAATTAAGAGTATTTATATATATTTTAGGATATGCTGATCACGATAGTCGGTTTAACAATTTTTTGTGTCTGAAAATTAACATGGCTGCTCAAAAAACGTGTTTTTCCCGATTTTTTGAAAAACTTTGTCATGAAGTACTTTACTGTATTAAGCTCTTTTCCCGAATTGCAATAATTTTACACTCCACATGATGGATGAAAAAGTATGATGAGGCACACAGATATCTTTAAAAAATTAGTATGTAGTTACAACCCTTGAAAATCACCCTTGAATTCAGAGAAACTACCACTAGTGGAGAAAAGTCATTGTTTTATATATTAAAACTCCACGATAAGCCTCAATCAATTTTAACCTAAACTTCTTACTCAACGCCAGTTTTTTGCAGGATTTAATTCTCTGATGTTGCCCGAATATTTTCAGTGAGAAATTTAAAAAATCGATCGAGCCTTTTTTTTGAAAATTGGAACTTTGATTTTTTGAGATTTTTTTTCTAATAAAAAATTCTTATTATGTGAACTTTGTTATAAATAAAATATCTAGTAAAAAAGTTCTTATAATCTTTCGCGTCAAACGAAAACTGGGTCTTCTATAGAGGTTTTTGTAGCGCAAATAGGGGTTTTTTGTCCCTAAGGTTATTGAAAGTTCTGATTCAACAAAAACTCTCGACAAGATTCAGTTATCTGATGTTGCTTAGATATTTTGAGACAATAAGGAAAAAATTTGTCGAGCCTTTTTTTGAAAATTCAAATTTTGATTTTTTATTTTAAAAAAAATTCTCGAAAAATAAAAATTTCAATTTTCAAAAAAAGGGCTCGATCGATTTTTTAAATTTCCACCCATTTTATTTCTTCCAAATACCAGTAAATCTAGAAACCACGTGATGAATGAAAAAATATGTTGAGACAGTCGCTGAATCCGAATTTGGAATGAAAAGTACCAAATTCAAAGCATTTTAAGTTTTAACATTAAACAGGCGTTCAAAGTAGCATTTCTTACGCACGTATAAAAAACAACATTTTTCTTTTGTTATAAATAATTTAGTGAACAAATGTGGTTTCTTGGGAATTGGCTAATTTCTGTTGCTTCAGTTTTTTCCAAAAAATCAACTAAAATTACCTTGCTTTTGGCTCAGTACTGTCGAAAATTTCCATTGGACGACCATTGTTTATTACTTAGACAGTTTAAGCTAAGAAATACATATCTTCGTAAATAACACAACAATGGTTGTCCAAAGGAGATTTGTGACAGTACTGAACCAAAAGCAAGATAATTTCAATTGATTTGGTGGAAAAACTAAATCTTTCAAGTGAAAACTGACAAAGTTATGCATTTGTTAATTAAAGTTGTTTAAACAATTAACAATTGTTGTCTAATATCAAGTTATCACTCAAGAGGACCATTGGCGAGATATCTGCAGTCACGCCTGCAAAAGAAACGCATTATATTTATTAGATAATGTTCCAAATTTGCATTTGTCTATAAAAATTGTTTAAATAATAACTATATATTGTTTATTTCCATTCAGTTTCTAATAAGACTTTATTACACTTACTGAAAACAAGTTTTTCTTTAGGAGTTATTTTTATGTTAATAAAGAAAAAAAGATATTAAATTAATCAATATTAAATAATAAATCAATATTAAATAATATCAATATTAAATAATAAATCAATATTAAAAAATATTGAAAAATATGTTTTTTTGTAAATTTGTTTAATTTTTTAAATATTTCATGCTGTCTCTAAGCAGTTAAGTAATTGGATTAAAGATTACTCGCAAAAGTAAAAGGGTTCTTGAAATATATAATATTTATAGATAGTATTTTACAAATTTTTTAACGTTTATAAACAACATTTTCTTTGATGATTTCAATTATGCATTTTAGTACCTACTACAGGACAAGAGTTTTTTGAAAACAAATATTATGCTAATAAACCCGATAATTTCAGCATCGCATAAGAAATTGATAAGT
>JBAGKK010008590.1:0-12198 GCA_037177015.1 Euceroptres primus | reverse complement strand
AATTCAGTGTTCTAAACGTGGCCAAAAAGGTACCAATTTGCACAGACAATTCGATCGGACGGATGCACACCTCTAGTAATTATATGAATATTATGTTTTTCGAATATCATATGACAATAATGTAGCTTTTTTAAGGTATCTAGCAACTGAAATGATTCATTTCGTTATTACGAACATCAATTTATATTTATTGCATTCATAAAGAAAACTGACTTGATCAGGAAATGGGAAATTCGCAATTTTGAAAATAAATCCTTCTAATTAATAAATTATTCAACATTTTTGAGTTTATATAATATATATCCTGATTTTAAGGAAAAAAACACCAAATTATATGATAGAATCGAAAATTCTTAATCTGAAACTTTATAGGAAATTTAAATATTAAGAAAACTACAGCATCTCTCTATATACTTAAAGTGTCCATGATTGTTGGCAGATTTTTCAAACGATATCTTCAGTTGGCAGAAACGAGATGAAGCTGAAAAGTTCGAAAACAGTGTTTTTTTCGACATATTAGGATGATCAGGATCTTGTGTCCAAACTTAAAAAACACATTAAACGAAAATCTCGATAAATTATTACCAATTTTATCTTTATAGTCATTGGTAAATCATCATAAAAATATAGTTTCAATTTTCTCTTTTGGTTTATTAAAGATGTTAATAAAGTAATTAATAAAGATTTCAATTTTCATTTAAGACTTTATTTAATTATTATTCATCCATTCCTCAACTAGGAACTGTTTATACTACTGATTTTCAATTAATTTTATATTCATTTATATTTTATACACTTTTTTGACCCCAAACTTATTTCAGAATCATTTTTGTTCTTTAAAAGCTCCATTTGGAGGAAATGTTTGACAAAAAATCCTTTTGTACCACAAAAATTGCCAAAAAATTAGTTATACTACTTATTTCATACACATTGTCTTTCTCTATCCCAATTATAATTTTCAAATTACTTCTATCATAATCTAATATTTCTTGAAAGGAATCGGCTGACCAAAAAGTGCATATATCACTGATTCCTTGGATTTATATTTTATAATTTTTCTATTAGATTACATGTTTTAGAGAAGTTGTTTGACCAAAAAGTGCTTCTATTACTGTCAGACTGATCAAAATTATTTTATACTACTAATTTTTCATTACTTTGATATTTATTTATATTAAATATATTTTTTTCAATCTCAAAGTTATTTCGGAATCATTTTTGTTCTTTAGAAGTTTCCTTTAGGGAAATTGTCTGACAAAGACCCATTTATACTATTGAATATCTAACCAAAAAGTGTCTAAACTACTTTTGTTAACATTAATATTATTATAAATTATCTTTTCTTCGGTCATTTATCACGTTTAAAACCTTACTAATTTAAGAAAGATTTAAACATATTACATGATACATGTTATGGAATTTGAAAAAGAAGAAGATATGAAATACCTTATGATTTATTTATTTAATTTAAAAAGTTTATAAATAATATTCAGCACAAGAAGTCTTAGAAAATCAATTCTCATATTAAAATGAATAAATTTTCATTAGGAGAAGAGAATCTAAATAGAAATGTGGATATAAATATAAAAAATCTCTGCTTTCGAAATTTTCAACTCCATATCGTTTCTGTCAACTAAAGATATTGTTTGAAAAACCTATGCCAAAAATCATAGAGACCTATTTTTGAATCCTCAGAAAAAGACTTTTCCTACCATTTTATTTCTTATTGTTCTTATTTGCCTCTTTTTTAGATCCGAAACACCGTATTTCATGCAAAACATTGATGTAGAATGTTTATTCATTTCCATAACCTCTTTTCTGACTTCAACTCGATTTTGCTAACGAAAGATATCGTTTTAAAAATAAAAATAAATCATGAAATTCTACATTTTATGTAAAACAAGATTTTTCCTATTTACAAAAAAAATTGTATACAGTCTATCATCACAAGTGCTCAAAGCCTTGCGATTTTCAAGGTCCCACCTTGCGTGAGGTCAAGTAAAGAAACTAAAGGAATGATTTCCGCGAAGAAAGAATGAAAGCAACTGACTGAGAAACATGCCTAAGCGTAAACAAGACAGACTGCTCGCTTTATATGCTAATTCTAAGTGAACTAGGAGCTTGAAATGCATTCACTTGTTAACCTCGTGACCCTTTTCCCGCTTTACATGACACTCTGTTGCACAACAGCAACACCATTTGAATGAAAATACTTCCGATTCAAATCGTGCAAAGAGAAACAATTCGATTTCTAGTTCCTGATGGATCTTGGAATTCCGAATTCATATCCCTCTGTAATTGTATCCTAGTTGATTTCGTCCGTTAGCGATACGACGTACAAAAGCGGAGCAATATCCGAATTCAATACTGGCCTCGGAGTTTTATTGTATCGAATAATTGACCGGTTAAACACCCCAGAGTATTCCTGATATTAAACGAATAATTCAGGTAGAGACGAATTCCGAAAGCCAATAACCAATTTATTGCAGGTGCCGAAGTTAAATATACTTAAATAATTTACCAGTTTATTTCCGCAAATAGATATTTAATATACTTTCTCGATAATATTTGCGTTGAACGATATTTCAGGAGAAACTAATTATTATTTGATAACGTTTCATGAAGGTAATAAAATCTTGGACTTGAAGAGGCAAAATTCAAAAGGCTTTAAAAAAATAATTGAAAATTTCAAAAGTTTTGATAATGACATTATTTATTTGATATTGATATTTTGCAGAGAGGAAACATTCTTAATGTGTAAATAACCAAAATTAGTTTTACTACATATTTTTAATATCGTCCTGTAAATATTTTTCAGAAACAAAATAACAAATATAGTAAAAAAAACTTGAATTTCAAAGAATTTTTGAAAAACTTCTGTTTGAAATGTTTCTGGGACAAAGACAGTTCTTTTACACTTTTTTAAAATAATTTTTTAGGACTTAAAATTCACCAACAGTAAACAATATCATTCAGAAAGAAAAAAGGACCAAAAATGGTCTTCATTTCCTAAAAATAACCCAACTTCAAGACGAAAAGTTTTTAAAATTTAACAGACACTCAACAAAAAAGTCACCCTTTTTCATCTTTAGTCGAAAGAAGTTTCTTAAAAATAAACAAATTCAAATTTTTGCAACATGTAATTATTGTTTTGGTCAAAGAATAGTCAAATATCAATTTAGATAGCCGTAAAACTTGATTTTTAAAATTCTCTGACTTTTCCCTGATTTCTCCAAAAACAATTTTTAATTTTTCCTGTCTATTGATATTTAAGCCTCAAGAATCTGAATTTTAATTTTAAAATAGTAAAATAATATCTTTAATACCCTATTCCTTTTAAAGTAAGAAATACTATAAAACCTGTTCAAATAATTTTAAATCTCGTGAAATTCCTTTAAATCCCATAAAATCTTCTAAATTTAATACACTCGTCGTTGATTAAAGGACCAGGCTCGGGGGTAGGCTGTCCTCTAAGCAATGCTATTCGAGCGAGCATCTTATGTCAACATTCAGGACCGTATATATAGTCTCTCAACGTACAAAAGTAAATGCGCAGAGTCGTAATGTAAACAACGTCTGGCGGCCCTGACTGCCCGAGCGATGTAGGCCAGTCAAGGGACGCTCGGGGGGGGGGGGAGACAGCATCGGTGAAGCGTGGACGACCATGAAGCTGGTCCTCTAGTCACCGGTCCTCTAGTCAACGACGAGTGATCTTAAAATTTCATGAAATCCCTTCAAAGCCCGTAAAATATCTAGAAGTTCTTTAAAACTCCTTAAAAATCTACCAAAAACTCTTAAAATCCCTAAAAATTCCATGAAATCTTTTGAAGTGTTTTAAAATTTATTGAAATCCTTCCAAATTTCAAGAGACTGCAATAAATTTCAAAAGATTTTAAAGGATTTTCAAATATTTTAAAACATTTCAAAAGATTCCAAAATTTTTAAAGGATTTTAAAAGATTTCAAAAAAAATTTAAAAGAATTTTAGAAATTTGAAGAGATTTCAAAAGATTTTTAAAAATTTCAAGAATTCACCGGATTTCAAAGTGAACAACCTTTTAAAATCTCTTGAAATCCTTTAACATTTCTTAAAATCCAATGTAATGCCTTGAAATTCCTTAAAACCCTGTGAAATCTAGTCAAATACTTTGTAATTCCTGAAAAATTCCTTTAAGTTTCTCAAAATCTTTTAAAATCCATTGAAATTCCGGAAATTTCCAAGAAATCTTTGAAAGCACTTAAAGTTTCTTAAAAACTCATCTAATTAAAATTCCTTTAAATCCCGTAGAATTTCACGAAATTCCTTAAAAATCTTTAAATCCTTTCAAATTCCTAAAAAGAAATATCTAAAATCCAGTGAAATTACGGAAAAGTCCAAAATATCTTTTGAAATTCTTTGAAAATCCTAAAAATTCCAAGAAATTGGTTGAAATCCATTGAAATCTTTTAAAATCTTTTGAGTCCTCTGAATTTTTTTCCAGTTCTTTAAAATCTTTTAAAATCCATTGAAATTTCTTTAAAACCCTTGAAAATCTTTAACAATCTATGAAAACTTTTAAAATATCCCACGCAATTTTTTAAAACTTTTGACATCAGCGTGTAACTCAATATTTTGCCGCATATATTTCGAAAAACTTTCCGCTGTTAATTCCACAATTTCAATATTTTCATCGACATAAAATCTTGCCCTTATAGTTATATAAAGTTTGTCATAAAAAATCCCTGACTTTTACAACATTTTTTTTAAATCCCTGCCTTTTACAACTTTTGTTTTAAATCCCTGAATTTAAATAAAATCCCTAAAGATTTATATAAATAAATTTTTTTGCATAATCTTTCTTCGAGGGGTTAATTACTTGTGCAATCTGGTATACACTTTGTATGCAATCTTGTGTAATCTTATGCAATCTTGTGCAATCTCGTGCAATCTTTAGCAATCTTTGGCAATGTTGCAACTTCTTGCAATCTCATGCAGTCTCAAGCAATCTCGTGCCAACTCGTGCAATCTTGATAATATTTTGCAATCTTTAGAAACCGTTGGCAATCTGACAATTTCGTACAATCTCGTGCAATTTCATGCAATCTCATGCAATCTTGTACAATCTTATGCAATCTATGGGAATCTCAAGCAATCTTTAACAATCATTGATAATCTTTCAAACTCTTGAAATCTCGTGCAATCTCATGCAATCTCATGCAATATTTGTCAATCCTTAGAAACCTTTGACAATCTTGCAATTTCTTGCAATCTCATGCACCTTTTGGCAATCTTTAGCAATCTTGCAATTTCTTACTAACTCATGCAATCTGTTGTACACGAAAAATCCAAGTAATTAATCCCTTGTTTTTCTTGAATTTTCAACTTTAGGGGCAAACTGTAGTTTGCTGGTATTTCGTGAAAAGCAGAATCTTGCTCAAGTCTTTGCTGTACTTTGCTGAATATAATTTCCATCGATTTTTAAAGTACAGTAATCTCTCTTCTCTAGATTTAGTGGCAGGTGTACCAGCAGAACTCGCACGGTGGTAACTCCATTAAATTCTTTAAGCGTAAAACTGTGTAATGCCATTAAGATAAAAAATATACTGCCACCCCAGGGAGCCCCATTCGCGAAAGTCCATTTCAGCAGAGGCCGCGTGGCTCTCTGGCTGGTTCGTTTGCTTCGAGCAGAGACTATTTTACATCGCAACGTTGTTGCACCAAAGTAAGCGTGGCAGCTCGAAAAACTTACGAGGCAGTTAAACAGATCTACCGCGGTCCAGGGTTAACTGCTGCTACATCACAGTCTTCCTTTTCCGTGCCTTCCACCCACCTCCACTCTGTTTCGATTTCGTCGGATCCATGAATACCATAAACGGATTTGTAAAGTAGTTGTGTATTTCAGGCTGGCTTCCGAAAAATAATCGTAACTCAAGCATTAATTGCATTAGGAGAAATTCTTTCAGTCAAATAAAATTTTATTTTTCCCATCTGTACATTGAACCACTACATTCTGACTTGATATACATATTTAAAGGTTAATAAAAATGTCTATTAGAGTAAGAGACAAATAAAATTTGTTTTAGTCAACTCAGAGATGACAGAGGTTCAGTAGTTCAATTTTAGAGAATTTCTTTTCCGAAAAAGAAAGAGGAGACAATACCTCAATTAATCTTTTGATGACTGGAACTAAAACCATCAGTGAAAAAATAATAAAAATATTATCACAGGCTCTATAATATTCTCGAAAAATAATTTTAACGGTGAATTAAAGTTAAAAAAAGAGAGAAATTTCGACAGCAAATATTTTCGAACAAACCATTTGTTGAATATATAAAATTAATGACGTACACAAATTTTCGACTGCTAAGAATGAGGCCAAGAATTTAGATTTCTAAATTATGAATTATGAAATTGCCGAATTTTTAAATTTTCCATAAATCAAATTCCCGAAGTGAGTCTGCTGCAGATTTCCAGAATCTTAACAAATTTTATAAAATACACTCGAATCCCGGTTTAATACATTCCTAGAATTTCGTTTAGTGTCATTCAGTAGATGCGAGGGTCCGAGGGTAGAGAGGGAGGGCTCGGTCGTCGAGTAGTAGTCAAGCAGTACCGCAGCAACAGAGCGAGCAGTATCAATTCGCCTTTTGTATTTATTTTTAAAAACACGTTGAAAATTTTTTTCACAAATTTTTCATCGTCATTCAAGAATTTTCATCCCTTATGGCAAAAAACTTACATGCGTACATAATTCAGTAACATAATTCATATTATTCTTACATAATTCATATTATTCCGACTGAAAGTGGTTCGTACGGCCCTGACTGTTTGTGTTCAAAGACGCTCAAGGACTATCCCGGTTTAAGACAGACAATGCCCAAGACCCATCTTAAGCCGGGATTCGAGTGTACTTCATAAATTTAGGAGGCAATGTGGTACAAAGAGCTAAGGCTCTGACTTATGATTGAAGAGAATACAGTGCCTGGGGTTCAAATCCCCTCAACTATGGATTGTGAATAAATATGGCTTCGAATAAATGCTTCACAAATAGAAATTATAGTGTCCTAATTCTAAAATGAGCAATTGGGTACCATAAAGGTGTACTTACATTTTTAGGTGTCATTTTTTTTATTTAGTACAAAACTTCATAAAGAACAAAAGAAAAACCAGTGACTTCTGAAAATGCAAGAATACCGTTATTGCACCAAACAGTTTAATTTTTTGAAGACTTCAGAATTCTTTCAAATCCTTCATGAAATTTTCTGGACTTCTCGATTAGATTTTAGAATTTTCTAGAATATTTGTAATTTTCCATATATTTTTAGATTCGTTAAATCTTCTGAAATTTCTCAAAACCCTCTTATCTTAAATCTTCTAATAGATTTTTCAGAATGTTTTAGAATCTTCAAGAAATTTTAGACTTTCTAATTCCACAAAAATCTTCTGAAATCCTCTAGCATATACTAAGACATTTTAAAATCTTAAAAATGTTTACAGAGATGTCCAGATTTTTTCAGAGTCTTCTAACATCTTCAAAATCACCCCGAATTCAATTATAATTTTCAAAAATATTCTACACTGGTTTCGAATTTTTTTTAGAAGTCACAAAAATCTTTCCATTCTGCCATAATCTTCTAAAATTGTTTGGTCTCTTCCAGATTTTTTTTCCAAGACTTTTAAAAAAGTTTACATTTTAGGAG
This sequence comes from Euceroptres primus, assembly GCA_037177015.1. Classification (NCBI taxonomy): domain Eukaryota; kingdom Metazoa; phylum Arthropoda; class Insecta; order Hymenoptera; family Figitidae; genus Euceroptres; species Euceroptres primus. The sequence goes on along the minus strand of JBAGKK010008590.1, from coordinate 4,519 downwards.
GATTTTCAAAACAGTAAGATTCTTCAAGAATGTAGGAGTCTTTTATAGAGGGTGCTAAATGATTATATAGAAATTCTAGACTACAAAATATTTTTAAGAATTCCAGCAGAATAAACAGTTTAATATATTTTATATAATATTACAGAATTTTAGAATATTCTTTAAGATTTCAAAAAATTTTTATCATAGGACAACCCAGAAAAATGCAGATGATTGTGGAAGATTTTAAAATGTTTTAGAATCTTCCAGAGACTTCCTGATTTTTCCGAAGTAATCTAAAATCCTCCTTCATTTTCTATGGCCTTCTAAGATCTTCAAAAACACCCCAAAATTTATTATAATTTTAAAAAATATTCAACCCTGTTTTAGAATCTTTTAGAATTTTCAAAAATATTTTGAATTCAGCCATAAACTTCTAAAATCTTCTATACTCTTCCAGATTTTTTTTGAAGACTTTCAAAAAGTCTATAGAAATTTAGGAAGATTCTGAAAACAATCTCAAATATTATTAAAGATTATTTACGAGAGTCTTCGGTAGATTTGAGAAGTTTCTAAATAATTCTGCAAAATTCTGTAAATTCTGCAGTCAAGAAAATTCTGAAGCAGTCCACCTATATTTTGTAAAATATTAGAGAATTTTTAGATCTTGTTTAATATTTTGTAAGATTATTATAAGAGAACCCGGAAGATTCTAAAAGATTATGAAATAATCCAGAAGAATCTAGATAGAAGATAGAATCTTCCAATATTGGAATATCTTCCAATCTTGTGGACAATTTTTACCGATTTCAGATAAGTCTATTTTTAAATATTCTTTATTATTTCCAATTCAAACCCAACAGTTTAAAAATTCTAAAGGAGTTGAGAAAATTTCGGTACTTTTTACATTCTCATCAGAGAAGGTATTAGGTTTGTGTAAAATTTGACCCCCCCCCCCGTTTTTGTCAAATGTCCGCGTTTTGAGACCCCCTGAACCCATAAAAATGGTTTTCGCGAATGTGTCTGTCTGTGTGTCTGTCTGAGTGTCTGTAGATTTTTTTTTGTTAGCACAATAACTTTCGAAAGAATTGACAGATTGGATTGGCCTTTGGCCAATCCAATCCAATCCAATCCTCTTTTAGTGTCCTAAAATGAAGTTTAAGTTCGTTAGCCAGCCATTTTAAATAAAAATTCAAAAAGTTACAGCATTTTGAAAATTGTTGAGACCACTTTTTTTGCAATTTACAAATTCTATGTACGGATATTCATAGTACTCAGGAAGAATAACAATTTATCCTTATGACATTTTTCTATAATATGAAAATTATCAACTTATAGCATTTTTAAAATGGCATAACAACTTTTTGAATTTTCCAAAAAATCGAAAATTCAAATTTTCCCGCCAAAAACATGAAATATGAGAAAATATTCAATGAAAAAATTATTGGTCTTAAATAGATCTATAAATTTTCTGTTGACCATGGTTTTGATAGGATAAGTTGTTTTCGTTTTAATCTTAAAAATTTTGTTAAAAAAATTAAAAATTTAATTTCCCCGCCGAAAAGCATGACATATGAGAAAATCTTACAAAAAAATGATTGGCCTCAAAAAGATCTACCAATTTTCCATTAACCGTTTTTTGATTGGATAAATAATTTTCGTTTTAATTGTAAAAAATACTGTTAAGAACTTAAAAACTAATTTTCTTCACCAAAGACTTTCGCAAACATTATGGGATTGTATTGTGCTTTAGCACACTTCTTTAAGGCATAAAAAGAAAGGAAGAGTTCGTTAGCCAGCCATTTTTGATGAACGGTTTTAGTTTTATGCATTGAAAAACGCTTTTCGAAAATTAAATGAATCATTTACAATTTCTCCTCTCAAAATCGGTGAAATCCTTGAAAATTTTTGAAATCTAGTAAAATTTAATATGTAAACTCTTGAAAAAAACCCAAGAATCCAGAAATGTTTCTTTATGAAACCAAAAAGGGGCCCAACAAAAAGAACCCACAAAAATAAAAAAGAAGAAAGAAAAATGAGAAGGCAACCAACCAAATCCCCTTCCTTCTCTTTTTTTATTTCTCTCGTCTTTCTTCCCACCACCATCAAAATACAATAAAGAAACATGCAAATATGGAACCTGCAAATATATTTTCCGACGTTTCGGCACTCACCCAGTACCCTTGTCAAGGAAATACACTTTGAGAAACCTGGAACCAAAGGAAGCACCAAACTCTCCCGCCGATATCCAAGACTCAAAAGTCTTGAGTATCAAGATTTTTGAGTCTCAAAAATTTTTAAAACTCAAAAGATTTTTTTTATACATTTTGGAAGTTTTAAAAAATTCTTGAGAATTCTAGAAACGTCTAGAACGTTATGGATGAGTTCAGAAAATTGTAGAGGATTCTGTAATAGTTTATAATATTTAAAAAAATTAAAATAGATTTTGAAAACAATTTTGAAGATTAAGAAAACTCTGAGATCAATTGGAAATTCTAAACAATTGTAACAGATTTGAAAATTTTTTTGAAAATTATGGGAGATTTTTGAAGACTCTGGAGAATTTTGAAAGAGTCTGGAAGATTCTGGAAGACTATGGATCAGTATAGAACATTTTGGAGGATTTTATGTTTTATAAGATTTTAGTAATCTTTTGTAGATTTTGCAGCATTCTAAAAGATTTTTTTTAAAAATTTCGAAGATTTTACTCAGTTATGGAAGAATTTAGAAAATTTGAAAACTATGGAAAATTCAGAAAGAGTTTTTGAACGTCATAAGTTTCTATTTCTCATAATTCTTGGAAAATTAATCGGAACTTTGAATTTAAAAAAGGGAGAAAGGGGGAAGAGGAATAAAATTCGGAAATAAAGGGATTTGAGGGAATTTTGAGAACAATAGAGGGGGGGGGGTAAATTGATATACTAAAATATATTTTTTAAAATTTATAATATAATATAAAATAACATAATTTTAATTAATGAGAATTCTGTTAAAAAATTTCACTCTCAACTAAAAACAAGCAAAATTTGAACTCCAAAATGTGTAATGTCCTCTTAAAAAATTTGATATAAGATGTTTCGCAAAAGTGATGTCTTTTTAACTTATGTTGGACTTCGGATACTGTACAAGGAATGTTTGTTACAAATGTAATATGTCTAACTTTATTTTATCTATTAACAAATAATTAATCGGAAAATGTGATAAAGTTTAGAGGCGTAATAAAGGTTGTCCGAAAGTTTCTAAAAGAAAACACGATTTATTTGTGCTATTTTCATTCTTTTACCAATTTGCTATCTCAGACATTAAAAAAGATTAATTTATTCCTTAAAATTCTGTAAGTTTGAGCTAGTTAAACCAAATTAAACAGCAATTTAATAAAAAGAGGTCAAGATATTCTCAGCTCATGTAATAAAAATTATGCAACCTTCTGCTTGCATGCATGAAATTCCACGCTTTATTCCGGGCAGAAAATGCAGTGTTCGTATCTGTATATAAAAAAATAAGAAACAAGGGACCTCAGGGTGTCGTTTACCGCAGCCGGTGGCTAGAGATTCTCCATTAAAATGCCATAAATATTCTAATTTCATGGGTATACGACCGCAACGGTTTCAGAATCAACACCGTGATCTTTGTTATGTCAGGGAAGAAAGATGAGTCGACTGAAAATTTAGTCGACTACACTTGCTACAGACTGGTAATATAAATTCATTGATTTTGAAGACTGCGTTTGAAAAGACGGAATCGCGTGTGTGGACTGGATGGGGAAATTGTAGAGACCGTGACATTGGGGCGACTTCGTGAGGAAGGGTTCGAAGAACGAAGGGGTTGCAGAAAAGTGGAGAGTGAAACTGAGAGCGGGTGAGAGAGACAGAAAGGGGGTTGGGAGCCATTGAGGTTTTAAGAGACGAAGGTGATACGTGTGCACGACATTGATCGTACCTGTTTCCACCTTTTACTATCGCACTGACTTTCCTTTTTTATCTAGCATGCATTCTATCGACGTTTTCGATTGTCTTTAAAATAGAGGAAGATATAAGGCTCTTAAATTCGTTGATTCAACTTTTACATTGTTGTAAAATTTCATTCATTCAAAAGTTCATTCATGATAAAGGTTTATTTTATTTCAGTTGCAGTTGTTTAAGAAATATAATAAAGAAGAATTGGTCCATGATGTACAGACGTAGCATTAAATAAAACATTTTATATTTTGCATTCAACAGCACAATTCTCTTTAAATGTCAAAGCCTGTTAATTTTTCATAAAATTAAATTTAACTTTTATCAACATGCTACAGTTACTCAGAGGATTTCTGTACAAAAGAAAGCAAAGTATATAAGAAAATGATAAAAATTAATAAAAAGTATTAAAAAAGGTAAAGATGAAAAGTATTGATGAAGTCATAGATTAACAGGATCAATCAAATCGGAACCGATCCACGAGCGATCAAATGTTTACAATTAGGGAGCTACTAGAAAAGAAATGGGAACATGTAGAAGCACTACACCAGTTGCTCATTGATTTTAAAAAAGCGTATGACTCT
>JBAGKK010008569.1:0-12200 GCA_037177015.1 Euceroptres primus | reverse complement strand
AAGACCAGTGAGTAATGAACGTCTGTGAGACTATGAATTATTTTCATTGAAAGCGCCTTAATTTCATTGAAAGCGACATCGTTATCAATTTATCGGTCGAAGAATTGCCTGATTTGTATTCAAATCATATTATAATACTTTGCCGTTCCTTGTCAAATGCGAAACTGTTACTCGAAACCTCACCCGCTTTTCCCAAACGGAACTACCGAGTGTGTGCTGTGTTGTGATCCTTCCTCGACACCGACGCCGCAACCGGGCCAGAGTCCTCCGTGACGACACTCAACGGATACCTCAACGAATACCTCAACGGATCTCAAAGCAGAAACCTAGAATACTACTTGTAAGTGGCTGAATAAATAACTGAATAAAAAAATAACTGAATAAATAATTGAAAAAAAACTGAATAAACTAGATATTTAAATAAAGGTATCTTGTTGAACTCAACCCCGTTCTCAGCATCCACATTCCTGATTTCCCTAAATTGTTGCCAGTTTCGGGCTACCGGCCACAAATTGGCGCCCAACTCCTTAACCCACACCTCCCAAAGTCCGATTTAAACCAAAATTTGAATTATTCCAAGCTGAGAAAGGAAAGACGGACAGGGACAGAAAAATTTGATATGTATGAAATTGTATAATATTAAGTTGCGTAGAATGAGAAGTGCGCGAAAACCCGGCAGATAGAAGAAAAATCTGTTTTAGGGTAGCGATGTTAAAATTTTAAATTAGAAAATTGAGAAAAAATCGCAAATAAATGTTAGATTTACGGGGCAAAAAAAAGTAAAGGAAAGTGACATGTCGAAATAGGAAGAGTAAAAAAGGGAAGTCGTTGAAAAATCGTTAAATTTGAAAAGAGAAAGTGACGCGATTACGTACCTTTACCAAAGCGTGGCGTGAGCGAAACAAAACGTGCGCGGAAGTACTTTTGGTCAAGATCAAGGCCAAGCGTACTTTCATATTTTGCCCATTCCTCGACAGTTTTATAAAGAAAAATACGCTGTTGCTAGGGAAGTAAAATTCAGAGGAAAATAAGTTGGAATTATTTCAAAGTGTTAAAATTAGTGGAAAGTAAATTCAAAGAAATTTTGATAAATTAATTGAGTAAAATGGGGAAAAAGGGTAAAAAAGGAAAATTAAAATTAATACAAATATTTTAATAAGCTGTTAAAATAAAGCGAGATTAGGGAAAAATTTATAAATTTAAGGTCGGGAAAAATTAAAACAGTGAAAATGCCAGATAAAATACAAAATAGGAGAGAAGATAGGGTACATACCCCGTCCCGCACTTGAGGGAGGGGGTGTAGTATGAAGTTACAACGGGGCCTTCGTTCCTTCCGACACGAACCTATCACGGAAGGGGTGAGGCGCGAAGTTTGGCGATCGGAGTCGACGAATCACGAACTAGGTCAGCAGGACGTCGACAGCCGATCGCCACTCCTCAATTCCTTACCGTCTCTGTAAGAGAAAATAGCCCCTTACACCAACCTGAAGCTTGTTACCTCACCCGCTGCCGACTCGGACTTCGCGAAAGAGTGTGTTGAGTGCCAGTGCAGTTCGCCGGATTCCAGGAAAGTCGCCTCTCTCACCCACGATGCCAGCAGGATTCGTCTTCCCGCCGTCGTCATCGTCCAACTTTCATTGCTGAGAAAAGGAAATGAAGGACAAAAGTGTCAGAAATTGTAAATGATTTGATTTTGTAAATTATTGATGAAATGTATTGATTGTGTAGAGTAAAAAGTCCGCGAAATCCCCAAAAAATAGAAGAAAAAATCTGTTTAGAATAGAAATTTCGAGAAATTGATATAAGAAATTAAAAGAAAATCGCGAATAAAAGTTAGATTAGTGAAGAAAATGAAGAGAATTGTTGAGAAAAGAGACAGGTTAGCATAGGAAAAATAAAAAAGTGAACTTTATAGATAAAATAGGCTGAAAAAAGGCAAAATTAAAGAAAAGTAAAGTCTGGATGTGGAAATATCTCCTATTATGGAGATAGAGAAATTATTTTGGTCATACGTTCAGTATATATATGTTTATTTAGTTACATATAGGATCAATTCGACGTTTCGACCCGCTTTTTTTTTTTTTTTTTCTTAATTTGTGTAGACAAGTTTATGATAGAGGTCTAAAGGCTTCTGGCCAAGGATATTCTTAGGTCTTGTCCCACTTGTTGATGCCTGCTGGATAGGGATATCATCTTGGTACAAATCCTCTAGTTTAGGAGGAGATATAGATATTCTCTTAACCATCGAGGCTTCTATCATTTGGAGCTCGGGCCTGTTACTATAATCAATAGAAGAGAAAAGTTCCAGATCTGTTAGACGGACCTGGGTGCCTGGACTTAAAGTCTTGAGCAATACAGCCATCTCTTCTTGGTTCGATGTTGTAAAGAGCTTGATCAAATGCTGTTGAAAATCTCTAGGAATCCTGGTTCTGTTAAGTATATTGTTGATCAGTATTTCTTGATTCTTTTCTGAAGGTGTCAAAGGTTTCTTTTCTGGAATTACGGGCTTCGCAGGAGCTGACTCGAATTTCATCGTCTTCATCTGTACGCCTTTCTGGGATGAGGTTATCTTATTGGATAAAATATCAAAGTTCTTAAGCATTTGATTTCTAGTATCTTGGACAGTTGTCTCAACCCGTCCTATCCGATTTGTCATTGCGGTGAGTTGTGTGTCCACCAATCCTGATGCAGAGGCTAAAGCTGTCACAGATCTTTTCACAGATCTAATCTCCTCAAACAACTTCAATATGTCCTCTCGGATTAACTCAAACATCATGGAACAATACCGATTGAAGTCAGAAATAGGCTCTCGTTTTGTATCTAGTTGGGGTCCTGACTTGTTCTTAGGAGTCTGATCATAAGTATCAACTTCTCCATATGTCTGCTGCATAGAGTCGGCTTCCCCATAGTCCTTGGGTATATTGTCATCGGTAGTAAGAGGATCTGGATGAATCTCTTCAGGAGTAGATGTCCTATAGAGTTCTGCTTCCCGGATCCTCTGATTCAAGTTCTTCTTATTTTTAAAGAATTTTTTCATCTTTTGAACAGGATCAACTTTTTCAGGGGATTGATTTGTCATATTAGGATCAGATATATAAGATTCGAGGGTCTGCTCTGTCCGATACTCTGATACCCCTGAGGCTTCCTCTCCTTCTTCTTCATATTCTCTAACATTGCCAACTTGGATCTGCCAACTTCTGTCTGGAATTTTGGATTCTTAATTAAATGTAAAGACGTTGAAAAACCGTTAAATTTGAAGAGAGAAAGTTACGCGATTACGTAATTTTACCAAAGCGTGGCGTGTGCAAAACAAAACGTGCGCAGAAGTACCCTTGGTGAAGATCAAGGCTAAGCGTACTTTCACATTTTGCTTGTTTCTCAAAAATTCTGAAGAGAAATACGCTGTTGCTAAGGGAGTTTAATTTGGAGACCCAGGTCTCAATCCCTTCGACCCACCCTTAAGTAAAAATTTGATCTTTTGGCCAAATAAACCCAATTAGGATGTTTTTTTTTGCCACTTAAAAAATCTCAAAAATTAGTTTCGATAAATAGCCAAACATTCATGGTGGTGAGAGACCCGGGTCTTAACCCCTTCGACCCACCCTTAAGTAAAAATTCGATCTATTGGCCAAATGACCCCAATTGGGATGTTTTTTTGCCACTTAGAAAATCTCAAAAACTAGTTTCGATAAATATCCAAACATTCATGGTGGTGAGAGACCCCGGTCTCAACCCCTTCGACCCACCCTTAAGTAAAAATTCGATCTTTTCGCCAAATGACCCAAATTAGGATGTTTTTTTGCCACTTAAAAAGTCTCAAAAATTAGTTTTGATAAATAGCCAAACATTCATGGTGGTCTCAACCCCTTCGACCCAACCGTACGTTGGGTCGAAGGGAAATTACTACGACCGAAATTCGTCCTACGACTGAAATTTGAAATTTTGGTCATAGGACCGCAATTACGATTTTTTTAGCTATTTTTAAATTCTTCATTATCTCTCATATTTTTATGTACCATTATTTATAAGCTGGGCGAGGATCCTTTACGCCGCCCTGTAAATTCATCCTTAATAATAAAATAAGAACAAGTATTTGCAAGTAATACCTTTTGTCAGTCTACGAATTCTGAATGAATTAATTAATTAGTTAATTATTACAAGTAAACGGGAACAGCCCTTTCTACGGAACTGTGTGCTAGAATTTTAGCTAAACTGAACGAACCATCTGCCTGTGCTACCTTATCTCCACTCCAGCGACATTTTCTCCACCAGGGGACTGAAGTGGCGATTTTTATCGATAACAATAATTTGACCAGGCAGAGAACGAAACGCGCAATAATCATTGGTGCGCAAGTAAGACAACAGAAGATCTAAATGGAGTCGCAGATGAATCGAAAAGTTTTCACACATTCAGCGTATTTATTAGGCCGGTTATAATCGTCTTTAGAACTGAATTCTCTCCGCAGTTGATACGATGAAAGGTATTTCAGGTAGTTATGTTTGGACTATCATCTAACTGGGGTTTTTAGCAGTTCAACAGAGTATGTTGGTGACGAGAAATCTTCAGTTTATTTTGGGGAATTATGAACAAATTCTTAATGTTACTGTAGTCGTTACCATGCCCAGTAATAATAATAATAATAATAATAATAATAATCTCTTTTTTTATACCGATAATTATAGGTTGGATGAGAATTTTGGTAGCCATCCTTTAAATCCTTCCTTAATATTAAAATATCTAGTCAAAATGGACGTTCACGTTAGGTAATAACTTTTTACAACTTAAAAATCCTAGTAATTTTTTGTTTCATACCTACAGTTATAGGCCGGTAATAGATATTTTGACCAACGCTACAACTTGAAGCATAACTAGCAAATCGCTAGCAAAAATAATCAGTTCACCGCGAGTGAAAATATGCAACCAACCACCTGCGAAAACAACCAGCTGGACTCGAGTGAAAACAACCAGCAAACCACCTGATCAAATAATCAGCTAACCAATAGCGAAAGTAACCAGCTAACAATCATTGAAAATGACCAGCAAACTATCAACGAGAATAACCAGTTAACAAGCAGTGAAAATAATCAGGCAACAACCAGTGAAAAAAAACCAGCCAATAAATGACCAGCTAATACCAGTGCAAATGACCGTGCGAATCAGCCATCAGTGAAAATAACCAGCAAACACTCTGCGAAAATAACCAGATAACTACCTGCGAAAATACAAAATAGCCAGAAAACCACTAGCGAATGCAGCAGCTAACCATGGGCGGAAATAAAGACCCTAACAGCATCGCCCATTGCATCAATGTTGCAGACACATTTCTTGTAATCATAAAATGATTTCAAGAAATAGTTCTGCAATGTTGAGAAATGGTCTGAAATGTCCGCCTTTTGAAATTGTAGAAAGTCATTTAAATAAATTTTGTTTAAAAATGGTTTCGCAGAACTTTTCTGCGGCATCTACCGCTGTGCAAAAACTTTTTTATGCTCTCATGGATATAATATAAGAGTATTGTTTTATTTCGCAAATATGATTTTACTTGACTAACTTGAATTGTTATTGATCAATGTTAATTGAAATTACTATTTCGAAGGGCGGACATTTCATACCACCTCTCAACATTGCAAAACCATTTCTGGAAATATGTCGGTAATAATAGGTTATTCTTACGGAAATCTTTCTGTGACAATAGACTGTTGTTACGAATTACGAATTACATTTGCAGAAACTAGACAAATCTGACTCGTGTGTGTTTAGATAGCACTCGCCGTGGACTCGTCTTCGGCTCGATCTGTAACTGCTTACTTTCCGCACTTGTCGCTTAATATATTATGCGACATTACATATTACATATTTCTTAAAAGAGTTGGGTTTAAAATAATATATTATCTCCGAGAATGTTCTTTTTACTCGTTTGCTGTAATTTGTTGTTCGCATTCAGTAATTTCTAAATAGTAATAAAATGTTTCTTTAGCAAAAGGAAATTGTATTTTTCATTTTAAAAACCTGGAATAGTTATCTCATTCAAGGAATATTTTATTAAAATAAGAAATATTATTTGTATTATAATTAGGGGTATGCAAAAGCACGACTCGCATAGCTCGAAAATGTGTAGAAAATATCACTTATCAAATGAATTCAATCCCGATTCCATCGAGTGAAAATTAAAAAAATTATTCTATTTGTTTATGAAGAAAAAAGATATCTTCTTTTTGTACCGATTTTTGTGTAATTTAATAACGAAAATTCGTTTTGCCACTTAGTGTTTAGAATAGAATTAGAATTTGATAGAAAAACTCTCGTAGAGGACAATAACCCACTTTTTGTTAGGATACTATCGATCAAATCTGTAAAAATTCCGTTGAAAAATAGTCCATTTTTTAACAACAAATGAGTTCATATTCATATTTCTTTATATTCATATTTTCTGAAAGTTTGAAACTTGTTAATTGATTATTACAATAATAATTGCATATTTAAAAAAGGCACATTTTAATTTTTTTCCAAGTAAACAAATGAACAAATCTTACAGATACATTAGTAGATGACTCAACTAACATTTTAGCCTTTTATATGGAGAAAAAAAAGTTATGAATTTTTTTGTAAAAATGTCCATTTTTTAAACTTTTGCATTTTTTTTTAGTGTACTTAAATTTAAATTTTGGCTAAATAAACTGCATGGTCTTTTAAATTAAGCTTTGAATTTATCCTTAAAGAATTTTAAAGTAAAAATATTGTATAGATTTTTTTTAGCAATTTTTATCGATGGGGTGTGCAACACCCATGTCTCGAAAGTATGTAATTTTAAATAAGTGTGGCAAGTAAAGGTTAACCGAACCCAAATAATTCAAAATATTTTTTATTTGAATCTAAATATGACCATATAGGCTGCTCTGCTCCTGCTTCAACATATTAATTTTTTCCGCAATTGCTTGAGATTTCTCCCAAAACAACCTTTTCTCATCAAGGAACTTTTGCACCCTTTCCTTTATCATGTCCTTGGTGCGGTGCACCTCTTCCTTCCGCCGGTAGAGACCGTCCAGTTCCTTTCGGATTTCTTTAAATACAAAATTATTTCTTCATAAAAAAAATGAATTATATTAGATATTTGTATGCGCCATGCATGGAAAAATCTAATGTCATATTTGAAAAATTGAAACTTCTTATCTCCCTTCGAATGTAGCATTTAATTTCAAAACCAAGTTAACGACTTCGATTTACAGAAATGATAAATTCGAAAAGATTAGAAGCTTCAATTTCTTATTGAATTAAACTGAATTTCAAAAAATTCAATGTACACTTTTTGACAACGCTTAAAACATTGAATTTTTCGAACTTGAGATAAATTCAAGAAGAAATTAAGGCTTCTAATCACTCTTCAAATCTAAGATATCTGTAAATCGAAATTTTTCAGTTGGTTTTAAAATTAAATCCATCTGAAAAATTTAGATTTACAGAAATTTTACATTCGAAAGGAGATTAGAAGCTTCAATTTCTTATTGAATTAAACTGAATTTCAAAAAATTCAACGTAAAAATGTGAAAATCCCCAATCTGCTTTACGAAGAATTCTCATTAGTGATACATTCTACACGGGCAGAAATTCGAGTTTTGCTCGAAACTGATCTGATGAGATCCAAATCTAATAGAGATCGAAAATCTTAAATTTTTTATTTGAGTCTCGATCTCCATTCGATTTTTATCTCATCTGACCATGTTTAAGCAAATCTTGAAAAGGTCTCGAATGTATCACTAATTCCGATCCCTGACAAAAAAATTTCATTTTAATTACCTTCCAGTCTATTACGGCGTTTCTCGTGACGGAAAACATGCCTGGACTGGTCGGGCCTGGACTCGGGCCTCGACTTCGTACTCCGCATTGGTTCAGCAATTGTGTCATCTGGAAATTCGTTAAAAATAATGTAATAATAATATTTCCATAATGCATTTGGAGCCTCTGAACAAATCCTTTTAAAAATACGGATTCCGATCTCAGTTTAAAAAGTTATAATTACCATTACTGCGCCTTTTCTGGTGATGCCTCCCAGAGGCAGCTGCGGAGTACGAAGGTTCTTGTTTCTCTTTCTCCTTTTCCCCCTGCTTCTTCCTGTCATCCTCCTTCTCCTCCTCCTTCACCTTATCCTTCACCGTCTCCTTATCGTTCACCTCCACCACCTTATTCTCCTCCTCCCCCTTCTGAAGTGTGGTGGTCTTCTTCACAATCACCTTATTCTTTACCTTCTCCCCTCTTCGAGACTTCGTGTTCCACCTCTTCTTCATTTTCCTCAACTTTCTTTTTAAAGCTTTCATTCTGCGCTTATCTATCGAAGAGTCGGAAGACGAAGACGAAGATGAAGAGGAGTCGTAACTCGATGAAGAGGTTGAGGAATCCATCTTCCTCGATGGGCCCAGAAGAGTTTACCAAAGTCTGCTTGTAAGAGGAAATAAAAGAGATACAAAACAATAATCTTTTAGTATGGGGAGATAAATTGGTAAAGTCAATGAGGGAAGTAGGAACTGAAATGTTGAACTAGATTCGAGAGGGTTAAAACTGTCTAGAATTTGATAATTTCCACAATTATCTAATTTTGAAAATTTTTAGGTTTAGAAACGGGTTTTCTTAGTTGGATATTAATTGGTCAAGATTCGGTATTTTCGGGTCGCCCTAATAAATCAATTAATATAAAAATAAATATACTATAATAAAAATACATTTGTACGTTTACAGACTATATGCGGTCCTGAGTGTTGTCATAAGAGTGGTCGCTCACCGCTTTTAACCTTTTACTTGTCAATGTCCGATTTTTCGAACATTTAATATTTAATATTAATATAAATATTAATTTAAACATTTAACTCTATTTCGATGCATTTTATAAAATATATAAAGAATAACCGTTATATAATTTTCTTTACGTGCAAAGAAATAAATCAAAAAATAATCGCAAAGTGAATTTGGCAGGTAAAAGGTTACAGCAACGAGCGAGCACTCTTATGTCAACACTCAAGACCGCGTATATAGTCCCTGAAAGTCCAAAAGTATATGCTCATCAGAGAGTCGCGATGTAAGCAACTTCTGAGCGGTTCTGACTGTCCGAGCGATGAGCTTTAGTGTAGGGGTAGGGCGCCAAGGGATGTTCAGGTGCGGGAAGGGGCAGAATGAGTCAAGCGTGAACAACTGTGAAGCCGGCACAAGAACAAGCGGCACAGTAAGACGAGACGAGTGCCATTGCCAATAAAACGAAAAAATAAATTTTTTTATTATTGACATAAGTTTGGAATAAATGTCTAAAATAATGCATCACAAATTTGCTTAATATGTAAATAATCTTCTTTATCAATCTGTATCAATCTGTATCTTCTGTATCAATAATTCCTAAAAAACTAAAAATAGAAAAATAGACGTAAAATATGGGGACGACTGAAAAAATCCCAAACATAAAATTCTCGGCCCCGTAAAATTCCCGAAATTAGAAAATTGTGGAAATTACAAAATTCCAGATCTTATAATATAACCAACATTGTAAAATTGCCGTGACACAAGAATTATGCCGAAATTTTCTCGTAAAATAAGTCGAATAAATTAATGATGATAAATTCCGGTGTGTAATAATAAATACGATAATGAAGACGTGAGAATGTTAACTTGTTAAAGACCGTTTGAAGTTGGCCCCCAAAGTAATAGTTTAAATAACCTAATTTGGGGCTAACTTCAGATGCTCTTTACCGAGTTGTCACTCTCAAGTCTTTATGTTCATATTTATTATTACTCACCAGACTTTGTCATCATTAATTTATTCGACTTATTTTACGGGAAAATTTCTGCAATATTTTTGTGTACAATATGTGTACAATTTGCTAAAATATTTATTGGAATACTTTTGTGTCTCGGCAATTTTACAGTGTTGATTATTTTATGTCGAAGATTTTCTATTATCAGGAATATATAATTTCTGTAATATTATAAACTGTCTGGAATTTTGTAATTTTCACAATCGTCTAATTTCGAGAATTTTTTATTGCAATTATTTTTTTAGTCGGTAATTTTACAGTGTCGAAAATTTTATTTTTCGGGGTTTTTCAGCCGTCCCTATGTTTTACATTTATTTTTCTATTTTTATTTTGTAAAATTGATTTTATATTTAGAAGATTATTCACATATTAAACGAATTATTTTTGTATTATTTTACACATTTATTCCAAAATTATACCACCAATACATTCCTCTTCCGATTTCAGTCCGGTTTTGGGGATGGCCTGAATAGCCTTAACCTTAAATCGGAAGACTCTAAACATAAACAAGTCTATAAACTATTTCTGTAATATTTCTGTAAAATAGTATGAACTATTTCTGTTTGATTTTTGTCACAAGTGCAAAATAGAATAGAATAGAATAGACTTTATTTTCTCTCATGTATACCTTTTTTAGGTTTTTACATTTGTTGTTTCCCTCTGTCTCTTATATAAGTAGTTAGATGAATTTCTTTATAAATATATCCTTTTAACTCGGTATAAACCCTTAACTATAACTATAATAATATCACACTGAATATTGAAATAACAAAGCAATCGTATCACTAAGCAATTTCTCATGGCGTCGATATCACATTTTTTTACCTTACTATCTAAGTAACAACTCAGCAAACCAGTATAACTTTTAAACATTTTAGTCTTCCAAGAAAAATCGTTCATTCACACTCAGTCCTGATCACCCTCGATTGCATACTCTATCCTTCCCTCTGTGAGCATTTCCCTGGCTAACTTTTCAAATTCCCTTGCATATATGCAGAGACCGGTGCTCGGTTTACCTTTCATTGTGTTCCATATTTTTTGGGAATATCCATTTCCGTTCCCGTTTTCAGACCACCTTTCTACTTCCTCCACCCATTTCTTATCTATTTGTTCTTTTGCTTTCTTGCACTTCCAAATATGTTCTAACTCTTCCTTTACTTCGCCACAAAACCTACATCTAATATCTTTGAATCCTTTTTTTCCCGCTCTTCCTACATTATCACATCTGATCCTAGCGCATTGCTCCTTATCATTATATCCTAAATCTTTGATTCCCCAGTATTCCTCTCTCCCCAACTTAGTCTTCCATTTTTTATAATCCTTGCAATAGGTTGATTTCTCTATTTTTACCCAGTTTCTTTGAGTATCCTGGTCCTTCATGATATCTTTATTTCTTATCAAATTTTTCTTTATTACATTTTCTCTCCCCTCCACCCCTAGCAATTCCATTGTTTCGCCATCCCCTACCCCATGAAATGACTTTAGAATATTAGCTCCCCAGATTGAAGGAAAATTATTTTTTATTCCCCTCGATTCCTCTTTTAAACAGATCTTTGGTAATATTTATTCCCCCATTTGAGAAACTTCAGTTAAATACTTGTATGCCCCTTTTCTGGTTTCAATTTCTAAACTGCTCCTTCCTGCTTCCATTTTCCATAAATAATCTGGCGTGTTCCTATCAGAGCCCATCGCCATCTTCACAAATCTACCTTGGGCCCTCTCCATCTCTTCCCATCTTTCCCATCCCCAGACTTCCACCCCGTACAGTCCCCCTGATTTGACTAAAATATTCATGATGTTCAGTCTTCTGTCCAGTCCGCCAATTCTTGCTCTTTTTAATACTCCCCAAGCCGCGTTTGATGCCCTTTGCATCTTCCCTGACATTTTTTTAACATGCTCTCTATGTACTCCACCCGTCGAGAACAAATAACCCAAGTATTTAAAGGGCATAGCAGGATAAGCATGTGTGTGCTGGCCCCGGCCCGATCAGGTCCATATTTTCATCATAAGATGGCATCAATCGGTGGTGAAATACTCTGGAGTATTATCTCCCAGAAATGATTTTTATGGCAGTTATTGGGGTTAGAAGGAAAATCGAAAAAGTCGTTTTTTTCGAAAACAGCTTGACCGATTTTGATGAAAAAAAATATGTTATAGGACTCAGTAGTAAGATGTTAGAAAAAATTTATGAACCGGGAGTGCACTGTACACTGTGTTAGAAAAAAATAAGAACCGTGAGTGCACTGTACACTGTGTGCTATACATCGTGAAGTGTGTATGTTCTGCAACGGCTGTTACCAAAAAATAACTTTGAGTGTTTCCGAATTCAGCTGACACCCAGTTAAGAGTTCAAAATTCCACAATCTGGATGATAAATGTACCAAAATAGTTCCCTTGTCTATCTG
>JBAGKK010008558.1:0-12201 GCA_037177015.1 Euceroptres primus | reverse complement strand
TATAAATTATATTAAAAACTATGAAAAGCTTTTAATTTGTCAAAATGTATTACAAAAACATTTAAAGAGGGTGAAAATTATTTTTTTAGGGGTGGTTTTTAAGGGTTGAGTTTTTGTAAAATGTCGTAAATTTCATTTTATAATATTAAACAATAATAATTCTGCATATTTAAAGATAATTTTAATTTATAAAACCTTTAAAGCCGTAATTTTGAAATTTTTCATCATAAGGGGTGGTTTCAGCCCTTAAAAATAATTTGCACACATCAGTCATAGTTAGGGTTTGGACCAGAGGGTAAGAAGAGCTTAATTCCAAATTTTCATCAAAATCGGTCATATCGGAAAGAAAACAGAGATAAGACACGATTTTTAGCTCCAATGACTGAACTATAAGTGACAATTTTGAATAATCAAATAAATTAAGTTTATAAATGAAAGAAATTACTCAAATATTATGAGCATTTCATTGGTACGACAAATTTAAACAAACAGATTAAAAACATTTGAAAAAGTCCACTTATTTAAAAAATCAATAAAACACCGGAGATCATCAAACGGAAGAAATTTATATAAGATATTTTCAGTCTTATGTAATCTAAAATGAATTTCTTTAAGCGAGAAATGGTTATCCTTAATATCTAAATTCAAAATATCAATGGGAATACACATGAATAAATTATTTAGTTTAGCGGAATTGTTGAAATTAACAAAGTCAAAGTGTGAAAAACGTAATTTGTTGTTTGTATGTGAAGAAATCAAACCATCTTTTCTACATCGAAGAAGGAAAATCGTTTGATTAGTTTAATAATATTTTCTTGTCTTTAATTTAAATGACCTTTCCAATTGAACACTGATCAAGGATCTAATATATACAAGGTCGAGACTGACTCATCGACATCTTAAAGATAGCCTCAAAAAGTACAATTTTTATCCTTGATATTTTTATTTTAATGCAATATACACTATATCTGCATTCAAATATGAGTGACTTCGAAAATAAACAGCTGTCGTTTTACAACTAAGAATACCGTTTTGTGACCTGTTTTGGCGTAGGATGGAAGAAAAAACATCTCACTACTCACCATTCAAGTTTCAAGTGTAAAAATGCAGAACTTTCTTCTCAAATAAAAAAAAGCCCAAGAAAACATAGCGTATTTTTATTAGTATCTATCGAAGTAACTTGCAATAACTTTTATATTTTTTAACAAAGTTAATGAATAAAGGATGAAAATAAAGATCAGAACGGGAAAAAATTATTTGACAAAGGATTTTACAATTCATTCCACTTTAAAACTTGAGGAACACTTTTTGTGTTGTTTTCTATCGTCGAAACATCCATCGACCTAACCTTACTTTTGGCTTGTCAGGACTGGACCCATAATAAATGAAACCCTTCCAAAAAAATTTGCAAAAAAGTACTGAAAAATAAGTCTTTTGTATAAATAATTCTGTTTTAGTTATGAAAGAGTCGAAATAAACTGATAATTTTTAAATGCAAAAACATGTAATTAAAGAACCAATTTTATGACTTGATACGATCCTGAATTTCGTTTCACCTATTAAGGTTAGGTTTACACCGGCGTGTTTATACGTGTTTGTGGGTGATATTCCTAATGCTCGTTGTTTATTTATGCTTAATTTCATTAAAAATATAAACGCTTATCATTATAAGTATGCTATGGAAGTTGTGGAAGTTGTGCTTATTTACTTAATTTAATTAAAAGTATAACTTGATTATATTTTCTGTGGAATCTGTATTTCGTGGTAATGGTATTTATTTATAAATTTTAACGCTTTTTTACATTTTTTTAAAAATATATAATTATATTTTTAGTAGGAAAACACGCAACGAATCGAACAAAGGTAGAAGGCAAAAATCGAATCCACCAAAAAAATTTTTAAAAGAAGAGGAAAGATTAAGAAAAGAAGAAAGAGCTAAGGCGGCAAGAGAAAGGCATCAAAAAATTAATCAAAACGCCAACAAAGAAGATAAAGCTCAAATAAAGCTTGCGAAAGACAAAAGCCCAACTTGCAAAACCAAAGATCAATCTATCAATCGTCATAGAAAGACCAAAAAGAATTTGTCGAAAAAGGAAACTTGATCTCTAAAAATTGTTTTATAAAAAAATTTTTATTATTTTCTAGAAATAATTATGTTATTGCTGAATTTTTATTAATTTATGAAATTTATTTTAATACGAAATTATGAAAAATTATATATTTTTTATCGAAATGTATTGTTACAAGTGTAAAACAAGGATTTATTATGCATTTAAAAAAATAATAATTATTTGTTATTATTAAATTGTTAATAATTTCGATAAATTATATTATTATAGTTTAAAGGCAAACCAATTTTATTTCCACCTAATCTTTAATCCTAAGCTATAAGCAAAGAATGATCCATTTTAATTTTAAAAATTAGTTTAAAATCTTTTTTATTTAAAAGTTTAAAGATTTTTTTTTAATTTTTTTATATTTAATATTTATTTTCTATTATATTATTCCTAATTTGTGAAAACTTAATTTCATTCTTTTACTTTATTGAGGAACAATTCTACTTACAATATGGAAAATGCTTGCGACGTCAGAAGGCTTCACAAGCCTTTAAAATCAATTTGTAGCATGAATACTTTTACTGGCTCTTGTTTTATTGTCAATGAACCTAAGGTGAAATGGAGAAAATAATTTTTAACAAATTTTCGAAGAAAATTTACTTTTTTCGAAAGTGCTTTCTGAGTGGAGAATAACCCATATATGTATGGATAATGGCTTCTATAATTAATAACTATTTTAAATTTAGAAATTATTGACTCTGTGATTGAATTTAACTTTATATATTATGCAATCATATCAATATAATATGACGAAGAATGATAATATGACGAGAATTCTATCTGTGAATATTGTACGATTATACCAAATTGACTTTCTGGAATCCATTCAATTATTGAATAACATATTGATTTACAAACATTGAACGTACAATTAAACCTAATATAGTCAGTATGATATCCTGTCCTAATTGAAGGAAAATTTAATTCAATTACTGGCAGGAAATTAAAATCATTAATTAACTTCGAGTTCAAATGTGAGTTCCCGATAAGAAGGCCAGAATTAAAAAGGATTGAAAAATTTGTGTACCCCAAGAGTAAAAGCAAGAATTATTGAATCACATTATATTCCATCTTTGGCCTATTCCTTTATATCCAGCGATAGCACTGAGTTTCCTCTTAAAATTAATCCCATTTAACTCCCTAGTATACCTCCGGTAACAACTGCATTTATTGTGAATACTTTTCAATGCCCTTTTAATCTTTTTATCGTATGCTAAAACGGATAAAATTCTATCTAACTGATTCGTTAAACTGATCCATTAAAAACAATTTTAAAATTCCAAAATTTTGGATTTTTCAAATTTTGAGATATCTCGAAAAAGATAAAAGATATACAAAGACGGACAAAATTTTGGGGTTATCCTAAACGGATAGGTCCTCAAACTGATCTAACTGATTCATAAAAAAAATTTCAAAATTCCAAAATTTTGAATTTAAACAATTTTTTAAATTTAGAAATGGTATTTAAATGGACTGAGTTCAGCTCAGTTTCGGTTGCTGCTGACGGATTGAAAGAGATAGGCCAGAAATGGAATTCATCGGAATTGAAAATTTTCAATGCTATTCAAATTATGGGCTTCTTAATGTATTACAATGTTTGTTAAAATCAAATCTATGTTTTGCTAAGCGTTCAAGAAACATTTCTTTCATTCAAAACAATTTGGACTAGACAAAATTTTGTTTAATCAACAAAATATTTTGTAAAATTAAAAAAACAATTCAAGAAAATTTGGTTCATTGAAGACAAAATTTAGTCCACTAAACTAAGCTTCCTTTAAATCAACCAAATGCATCTTGATAGCACTTAAGGTTGCAGAAATCATGCACTGCAAGTTTAAAAAATTACAGCAACCTTGTAAACCTTACAGCACTGTTTTGGCAAGGTTGTTGCATTGCTAAAATATATTAACCATGCAAGAGTAAGGCAAGCTTGCAGCAAGTTTCATGCAAGGTGTCTGCAATTTTTGTAAGATTGTAGCAAGGTCTTGAGCTTGCCGTCAAAGCTGACTGCAAGATCGTGGTAATACGTGCAACAACCTTGCTACAAAGTTGTTGCAAGATTCCTGCAAGGTTAGTATAATCTTCACTCAGAAGAATATTCGGTTATTCTAAGCAGAATTCTAGTTAGGCTCTACTTAACATTGCTTTTCGGCCATCTTGATCTGAATTCTGGTTATTCTAAACAGATTTTCTGGTTATTTTTGAAAATTACTACAAATTTTGGTAATTCTAAACAGAATTCTGGTTAAAACAGCTGGAAAAGAATGGATAGTAGAGATTAACCAGAATTCTGGTTAGAATAACCAAACACTTTTCTGGGTGTTTATTATATTGACATGACTTTTAAATACCAGTAAGATTAATAATAATTAATTTTTCAGTTTCCAAAGGATATGTTAATATATATTTTTTCGATGTTCTAAAAAACTATTTCGAAATCTACAGGTTTATAGCAAGTTTGCAGGAACTTTACAACAATAACCTTATAACAATCATGCAGCAACCTTACAACAACTTTACAGTCAGCTTCTACGGCAACTTAAAGACGTTGCTGTAATCTTGCAAAAATGACAGGTACCTTGCAGTGAATTTGCTGCAAACGTGCCTGACTCTTTGCACGGTTAGGGTATATTATCATTACAGCAACGTTTCCAGAACCTTGCTTCAAGGTTTAAAAGGTTATCTGTAAGGTTTAAAACGTGCAGTGCAAGGTTTTATGCAAAGCTGAAACCTTAAGTGCTATTTTCTTTGAAACTTTTAGAAATGCCTCCAATTTTTTAGATGCTCTTATCCAATCGCTGAGTGTCTACGAATTGGACCGGAAGCTGCAGGAGCTTCGAGCAGCCGTCTTTCCAGCTGGTTCACAGATTCGACATCTACAAATCTCTCAATCCAACATTCGTGGCATAACCCAGGATGCGTTTAAAAGATTAGAATCCAGTCTGGAATCCCTGGCCATAGTCTCCAGCAAGCTCCCTAACGTTCCACAGCAAGCTCTCGCACCACTAGTTCGCCTGGCTGCTCTAGATCTTGAAGCGAATCAGATTCACGATCTCACAAGCTACATCTTCTACGGCCTCTCTCTAATTAAGCTAAATCTAAAGGGAAATCAGATCACAAAAATCTCAGAATATGCTTTCGCAGGTCTCGAAGATGCTCTCAAGGACCTGGACCTCACTGAGAACAAAATAAAAATCTTTCCAATGACATCTCTTCGTCGACTAGAGCATCTCACTTCTCTGAGACTAGCCTGGAATGTGATATCGAAGCTGCCAGAGGACGGATACTCCAGATTAGACAGACTCAATTTCTTAGACTTAAGTAGCAATAATTTCCAAATCATTCCCTTAAACTGCTTTCGGTGTTGTCCCTCCCTCAAGACCCTTTCACTCTACTATAACGCCGTCGAATCTGTCGATAAAGACGCCTTCATATCTTTGAAAGATCTCGAGTCGATAGACCTCAGTCATAACAAGATAGTGTTCTTAGACATAGCAACTTTTCGTGCCAATCAAAAGCTCAGATCGATCGATCTCAGTCACAATCACATTCACTACATCCGAGGAGTCTTCTCCAGGTTACCTGAACTTAAGGAGCTCTTCTTAGCTGAAAACAACATCCTGGAGATACCAGCAGAAGCCTTCTCTGGTAGTTCCAGCCTATCTGTAATATACCTTCAGCAAAACGCAATCAGAAGAATCGATGCCAGAGGTCTTGTAGCTCTTGATCATCTGTCTCAACTGCATCTTAGCGGTAACTATATAGAGAAAGTACCACGTGATTTTCTTCAACATTGTGAAAATATTTCAACCCTCTCCCTTGATGGAAACAATATCAGAGAACTGGAAGTGGGCACCTTTGCCAAAGCTAATCATCTCAAGGAGCTGCGACTTCAAGACAATCAGATTACAGAGGTTAAAAGGGACATTTTTGATCCCTTGCCTCGCCTACTGGAACTGCATCTGCAAAATAATGCAATCACAGATATGGAAACAGGAGCTCTTAGATCCCTGCACAGTCTCCAGCATGTCAACCTTCAAGGTAACCTTCTAGCAGTCTTGGGTGATGTCTTCCAAATTTCTAACGAAGTGGAACAAAATGGAAATGGTGGCAGTTCGCTGGTCTCGATTCAGCTGGATAACAACGGTCTTGGTGTACTGCACAACGATTCGCTGAGGGGTCAGGCATCGGTGCGGATAATGTGGTTAGGACACAACAGGCTAACTCGACTCCAGGCACCTTTGTTTCGGGATCTCCTCTTAGTGGAACGACTTTACCTTACCAACAATTCGATATCTCGCATAGAAGACAATGCCTTTCTACCCATGCAAGCCCTCAAGTTCCTGGACCTCAGTATGAACAGATTGAGTCACGTGACTGTGAAAACGTTCTCAGAGCTTCATGAACTTGAGGAACTTTATTTGGGAGACAACGGACTTCGTAGAATAGATTCTTATGCTCTAACTGCTCTAAAAAGGTTAAGGGTCCTGGATCTCGCCAACAATCATCTCAACGTCCTGCACGATAGTATCTTCCAAGAAGGTCTCCCAATCAGGACTTTGAACTTAAAAAATTCATCGGTCAGTATAATCGAAAGTGGAACTTTCAGGGGTTTGAACAATCTTTACGAACTAAATTTGGAACACAATCATCTCACTGCAGCAGCCTTAGACCGACTAGATATTCCAGGATTGAGGATCCTCAGAATATCCCACAACAATTTTAGCCAAATTGGCGGAGATTCTCTGGATGGTCTGCCTTCTCTTCAGCATTTGGCGATGGACTCTTGTCAGCTTTACAGAATGCCTCCGGAACTATTTTCTAATAACAAGAATTTGGGAAAGTTATTAATGAGCAACAATTTGCTAAGATCACTGCCAGGTCTTTTGTTTTTGGGTCTTGATACCCTGAAGGAAGTCAAATTAGATGGGAATAGGTTTCAAGATATCCCTTACGAGGTTTTCCTCAACGCTTCGAAAATAGAGTTCCTTTCGCTGGCGTATAATGTTATAATTCATGTGGACATGTCGAGACTCCACGGATTGGTTAATTTGAGGGAGTTTGATCTCCGAGATAATTATATCATGTCTCTGTCTGGTTTTGCATCTGTCCATCTCTCGAAACTCTTGTCGGTAGATCTGAGTCACAATCATTTGACTGCTTTGCCAGCTAATTTCTTTGTTCATTCAAATCTTTTACGCAAAGTAGAACTGTCTGTAAACCAGTTTCGACAGATTCCAGCAATGGCTTTATCTGTCCAGAACATACCAAGCTTGGGATGGCTGAATGTAACCGCAAACCCTTTAGCAAGAATTCACGAAATCAGTTCAGAAGCGAACTACCCTTCTTTACAAGAGGTTCACATTTGTGGTACTAATCTGACTATAGTGACTAGTCAGGACTTTGAAGCTTTTCCCGCTCTGATGCACCTCTTTATGGGCAACAACATGATTTCGAGAGTCTCTCCGAGTGCCTTTCGTAGCCTGCCAAATTTGTTAACCCTAGACATGAGCGTCAATGAGTTGGAATCGCTGCCGCAAGAGAGATTAAAGGGGCTGGAACACTTGAGACTGCTAAATTTAACGCACAATCGCTTAAAGGAATTGGAGGAATTTCCTCCGGATCTGAAAACTCTTCAGGTTTTAGACCTTTCGTGTAATCAAATCAGCGAGGTGAGAAAGGCCACGTTTCAACACTTGGAGAATTTGGTTGAACTTCATCTCTATGGAAATTTGATCTCAAAAATATCGTCAGATGCATTTCGGCTGCTCAAGAAACTCAAAATTCTCGATCTGAGTAAAAATTATTTGAAAAATTTACCACTTAATGCTTTTCGACCTTTGGAGACGCAAATTCGAAGCCTAAGAGCGGAAGGTGAGTAGTTTTATATTTCTAAAGATTTGCTAATTTCAATTCACCGTAATTCGCTTTATTTAATTTTAATAAAAATCGTTCTTTTAATTTCAGAAGAAAATTAAGTGAAAATATGAAATCATTTGAGCAGACGATAGACGCTATTTTGTTATCAAATATTTGTATTCCATTTCAATTATTGTTTCTGTGTACATCTAAAATGTTCAATATTCTCTATAAACTCCCTGCAAAATATTGTACTTCCTTAATATACTTTCGTGCGTTAGGTCATTATTTCATCAAAGAATTAAATTGAGTTTCACTTTCACAGCAATTTAATTTTCACCAGCAAGTACATTTTAAGCTTTTGAGTATTGAAGTCAAAATATTAAACATGCGAGTATAAACATTTGCAGGAACACTAATTTTCTAGTTAAGATGCAATGGATTGTTATTTACTTTACTTGGTTATATACTTGAAGGTGTCAAAACTTACAACCCTATAAAGAAATAAGATTTATGAAAATTAAATTCATTTAGACAAATAATACAAATTGATAATAATGCGCTCTTTAATTAAAATAATTTTAGAAAATGTACAAATATTATTATGTAATATAAAATCAAAGAAATTGAAAAATATAATATTAATATCCAGAGAAAAGCCTTCTTAATTCGTTGTCTAATAATTTGAAATAGAAAAAACTGTATTCGAAAAACTTCCTCAAACACTTTTTAAGCAGAAAAATAATATGAAATTATTTGTTAAATACTATTATCAATTTTATCAATCCTACACTGTATATAAGGTAAATAATTTAAATCAAAACGACTTTTTTAGAAGTGTTTTTTTACGTTTTCAGACGTAAAAATAAAAAATTCTAATTATATTTCCGTATATCTAATGAAATAGACGTTGCATTCAAATTCACCTCAAGTCCACCCCCATTAATCATAGTTTAATGAGATTGATGTGTTTTTGTCGATCGATGAATTAATTTCAGGACGAAAGAATTGATTAGTCGTTTCGGTCCGAATAAATTTATTTGAATATCTAACTGCTAACATATCGTGAAAAAGTGTGTGTAATCCGTAAGGCTAAAAATACAAGTTTACTATTTTATAATGCAAGAAACATACAATATTAATAAAAGGATAACATTCAGATACTGTGCTGAATTTCGTATAATAGGTATTATAAAACTTGCTATCTTCTAAAAAACAAATTGGTATACTAAATAAATAACTACCATGAGGACAATATTTTTATATAACAGTTAAATTAATTATTCATGTATAACAAAGTCAACTCAATGATGACATATTCCTAAATAGGAACCAAATTCTCAAGAACTAAAATAACTAGTGAACTAAAATTATTCGAACTATAGTTCACTATTCGACTAGTGAACTAAAATTATTCGAACCGAAATGACTAACCCCAATAGCATCTAAGGTCGTAGCAATCTTGCAGCGAGGTTTTGACAAGTTTACTGAACGTTAAAATGTCTTTATATTATAGCCAGGTCCTGAACTTATCATGAAAGCTGACTACAAGGTCGTGATAAGTTTTTGCAAGGTTAAGGTAAAGTTGCTGTAAGGTTGTGGTATGATTCCGACAAGGTTTTTGTCAGGTTCTTGCAAGGTTACTGCAAGGTTGCTATAAGCTTTAGTATATTAATATGTCCTTTGAATACAATACATTAGTAAGATTAATGTTACAAGTTTTAAAAGCGCATGTTAATATAATTTTCAAATATAATAAGGAACCTTTTCGCAATAAATCGGCAAGCTTATAGTGGCATTGTAGAAATCTTACAACAACCTTGCAGCAACCTTATACCTTGCAGAAATTTTACCATGACTTTGCAGTCAGCTTTTACAGCAAGTTCAAAACCTAGCTGGAATTTTACAAAAATTGCAGACACCTTGGAGCAAACTTTCCTGAATCTTGCACAGTAAGAACATTTTAACGCTACAAAAACTTTGTCACAACCTCGCAATAAGGTTTACAATGTTGCTATAAGATTTTGAACTTTGTGGTGCAAGGCTACTATAATGTTTTAAACCCTGCAGTGCAGGGTTGATGCAACCTTAAGTGCTATCAAAGTAATCAACTTATTCATCCTAACATATTACTCATTCCTCTTTGATTATTTATTATTCTCAATAATTATTAATAAATTAATTCAATCTTAATTAAATGATAGGAAAGGTTTGGTTCTGGTTTGATATGAATTCTGGTAAGGTGGATGTCTCAGTCATCGTGACGTCCTTAAGAGAATTCGTTGATCTTCAATGTTCATAAAATCGTCTGTGAATGATTATGTGATCATTGAACTTCCTAGAATACTATAAACATGTGGTTTCCAACATATGTAATGTCAGTTTCAATTGCTAATGAATTGAAAGAAAAAATATACTGGTGGCCTAGTTATTACGATTTGGAATTCGTCCACGAATTCCACGGATCGAGATTAAATCTTTTGTATTTCTAAAAAAGTGATACTAAACATTTTTGAAAAATATCTAACTTTTTGAATTTTGCGCGAAACGAAAAATGTCATTAAAAAAATTTCCTGAACTTTTTGGGAATTACTGTCAAGACAATTTCTTAAAATTACTATATTTCTTTGAAAAAGATTTTCATAATTTTCAACATATTATAACTTTTTGAATTTTAGGCAAATTAAAAAATGTTTTTAAGACAACTTGTAGTGTTTTTTGAGAGCTAATAAGATCCGAAGTTAAACATTTTTGATGTTTAAGAAACTTAATTAACGAATTATGAAAAAGCTCCAACTTTTTGAATTTTCATCGCATATGATTGATTAACAAACTCTAACTTACTTTCATAATATTAAAAAATTATGCCAAAGCTTAAACTAATCAATCCATTCTCTCGAAAGTTATAGTGTCTACAGGCGACGAAAACGTGGGGGTTTGATGAAAACTGGAGGGGTCACATTTTACATAAAAGTAATGCAGACAGACATACAGACACCATAGCGAAAACCTGTTTTTTGAATTAAGGAAGACTCAAAATGTCATAATCTGCAAAAGACGGGGCGGGGGCTCAAATTTTGCACAAATCTAATACCTTCTCATAGTGACGATAATGTAAAAAATTCAAAAACTCCACGAAAATTTGAGTTTTCTGAGTGAACGATGCGAACTACGAAGAAAATGCATGAGGCAAAAGTTACTAGCCTGAAGGAGCTCTATAAAATTGTGTTGATGCATTTTCCTCTATCTCTTGTCGTTCTCGAGTGAAAGTCACTTTTATACCACGTAGAATTCGAATACTGTGACAAAAAATCTGCCCGGCCCCCTTCGGGGCGCGAGCACATTCTCATCGCACTCCGATCCAAAATGCACGTCGAGCTTCGCGCTCCGAATACTTGCAGTCACCTTTGTATATCACGATTTAATACCACTAAGAAAGCATACACATGTTGCGTGACGCCTTTTTGCGACTTTTGATTTACCACTGCCCCCTGTGACGCTTTTTCGTATCTTTTCAACATTGTTGTGACGCTTAACTGAAACCCATCTCTCTCCTTTCGAAGATTGCGTAATATATGCACGTTTCCTGATACAAAATAATTAGATTTTGTTATCATGTTCCTGAATGTGAACTTAATTTTTTCAAAGTTACTTCGACTTTGAGGAATACATTCTCATCACGGAACTCGCGCTTCTCGCTCGATATTAGCGATTCGTAAAACATTAAAACCAAATTAGCTAGATTTTTCTGAATTTTTCCAACTTTTAGACTTTTGGTTTTCAAAGAATACTACATATTTTGAGACCCTGGAATCTACGCATGAATATGTTATTATGTATTTCTAAATAATAATGGTATGGTTATAATTATTATAAGTGAGATACCTCGTTCCGAAACTGCTTATTCAGATTTTCGAAAATAAAGATTAATTAATAATCATATTATTTTCTGCATTTTGCATGAACCTTTATTCGCAGCTACTCTATGGAAAACTGACATTTCACTAAACATATATTATTATTATTATTATTATTATTATTATTGAATATTTGGGTAAGTCCATGTCAGAAATATCAGGATCTGCAGGTGGTCTTTCGATTTGAATGAAACTTAGTAAAATTATAGTGCCATATAAGAGACATTTCACGCCCAAAGGATTTTTGAAAATTTTTTAAATTATAGGAGTTACGCCATATTGAATTTTTTGTTGGGATTTTTTTGCAT
>JBAGKK010008547.1:0-12201 GCA_037177015.1 Euceroptres primus | reverse complement strand
AAAATAAAATTGATTTGCTTTGTAACTATAATAATATAAGTTATCGAAATTATTAACAATTTAATAATGACAAATAACAATTTTTTTAAAATACATAATAAATCCTTTTTTTAGTCTTAAGAACATATTTTGATTAAAAATATACGTAAAATTTTTGTTAATTTTGTGTTGATATAAATTTCTTATTTTATTAAGAAAGAACATAATTACATAATTATTTGTAAAAAATAATAAATAGAAAAATATATATATAAATAATAAATATATATATAAATAATAAATAGAAAAAAATTAAGAAAAATAAAAAAAAAATGTATAAAAAAATTTTTCGAGATCAAGTTTCCTTTTTCGACAAATTCTTTTTGGTCTTCCTATGACAATTGACTCTACTTTATCTATTTTTGGTTTCGCAAGTTGGGCTTTTGTCTCTCGCAAGATTTATTTGATCTTTATCTTTCTCATTGGCGTTTTGATTCATTTGTTGACGCCTTTTTTCTTGACGTCTTAGCTCTTTTTTCTTTTTTTAATCTTTCCTCTTCTTTTAAAAATTATGCTGGTGAATTCGATTTTTGCCTTTTACCATTGGCGAATTTACCGTGTATTTTCCTACTAAAAACATAATGATATATTCTTAAAAAACGATAAAATTTATAAATAAACAACATTACCACAAAACACATCTTCCACGAAAAATGTAATAAGTTTATACTTTTAATTTAATTAAATAAATAAGCAAAATTTATAATGATAAGCGTTTATATTTTTAATGAAGTTAAGGATAAATAAACAACAAGCATTAGGAATATCACCGGATTGTATCAAGTCGTAAAATTAGTTCTGCAATTACATTTTTTTGTATTAAAAAATTATATTATCGGTTTACTTAGACACTTTTATTATTAAAACATAATTATTTACACAAAAGACTTTCTTTTCATTACTTTTTTCAGTTTTTTCGATAGGGTTCCATTTATTATCAGCCCAGCTCTGACAAGCCAAAAGTAAGGTTATGTCGATGGATGTTACGTCGGTGAAAAACAACACAAAAAGTGTTCCTAAAGTTTTAAAGTAGAATGAATCGTAAAATCCTTTGGAAAATCATTTTCTCCAGTTCTGATCTATATTTTTACCTTTATTCATTAACTTTTGTTAAGAAATATATTTAAAAAATATATATATAAAATATATATATATATAATATATATATAAAATATATATAAAAGTTATTGTTTCTTGGATTTTTTTTTATTTGCGAAAAAAAAGTTCCTAATGTATATACTTAAAACTTTAAGGGTGAGTAGTAAGATGTTTTTTCTTCAACTCTACGCCAAAACATGACGCAAAAAGGTATTCCTACTTGTTAAACGACAACTGTTTATGTAACTTCAAAAATATTTTCGAAGACACTCATATTTACGTGCACGTATAGTGTATATTGCATTAAAATAAAAATATCAATGATAAAAATTGAACTTTTGGAGTTTAACTTTAAGATCCTTAAGCATAAATTTTAAAGTAGTTCATTATTTATTTCCTACGTGACTCTAAAATATGCCTTAGGCATGTGTGGACATCTCTTAAAGTCATTATAATCAAATTTTTACTACGGAACTTATTATGAGGTACTAAAATCAAGATTTGTACCAAGTTTTATAATAATACAATCAGTAGTTTTAATAATATATAATTCGTGGACGCCAAAGTGCCCTGTCTGTGGAGAATTACCCATATATATATAGTTGAGTGTCCTTCTGGCTGACTAAAATCGACTAAAACTACTAACAAAGTATTTCTATCGTATCAGGGAGTAAAAGGAGTTAAAAAAATTTGTAATACGTAAGTTGCTTATCAAATTTTACACTTTCATGTAAGAGATAAAAAATTCTGCAGACGAATGAAATAAACATCATTTTGAAACAACTAGAATCTTCTCTTAAATTGAAGGAAATTTCTTTATAAAATTATATATATTTGGATAAATTTATAAGTTTTACTATCCCTTGGACTTTGAACATTGATACTTAAAATTGAGGAGTCAATTGAATGCTATATTTCATATATATTTGAGAGTATTCCTCTGGCTGACTAAAATCGACTGTAACTATTAACAAAAATATTTCTATCATATCAGGGACAAAAAAATTTGATCGTAAAAGGGCAAAAAAATTTGTAATACGTAAGTTGCTTATCAAATTTTACACTTTCATGTAAGAGATAAAAAATTTTGCAGTCTTTCGTTTCGAAAATAATTACAACAAATATAATATAATCAGTTTGCAGAAGGATCTAAAACAATTGTTTGCAAAAGGTCGATACATATTTTTTAAGACAACTTTTTCTCTGAGTATATATTAATATAATAATATAATAATAATACAGAATATATTTTAAAATTCTGGAAAAAAGAATAAATGACACCTAAGTTCGTGAATATGATCCTGGCTGACCAAAATCGATTTTACTCCAATATTTTTCTCCTTGATCTGAAAGTATTTCTGAATAATTTTTTGGTTAAATGAGCATCATAAAATCTTTAATTATTACCCAAAAGGTAGTTCTTCTGATGTAATACTTTTAGATCAAGGAGGAAAGTATTGTAGTAAAATCGATGTTGGTCAGTCAGAATCATATTCATGAACTTAGGTGTCATTTATTCTTTTTTTCGGAATTTTAATATATATTCTGTAAAAGAATCTCGTGCAGTTTTGATCTTCATTCTGTATTAATATTTTATATATTCTGCAATTTTATTTTGTAAATTCTCACTCAGAGAAAAAGTTGTCTTAAAAAATAAGTATCGACCTCTTGCAAAAAATTGTTTTAGATCTTTCTGCAAAATGATTATATTCAAAATTTCAATATATGAAACAATATTAAATAATATTATTTGATTACAATTATTCACTGAAAAAAAAACTTTTGAATCTATAGCATATGCTATCGCGATCTACCAAAAGCAGATGCTATTGATTAAAAATAATATACTACAGAATTTACAGTATCACTGTTGATTCGAAAACTGTAAACTTTGATTAATAAATAGTAGATTTTGAGTCAATATAGATGCCGTAAATTCAAGAGCATATTATTTAAAATCTATGGCATCTGCTTTTGGTAGATCGCAATAGCATATGCTATAGATTCAAAATAATTTTTTTCTCAGTATTGAAATTGTTCTGCTTCATAAATTTTTCCTCAATTAATAAAAAAATTTATTTTAATAAATATTCACAACAGGCGTATCACAATTCCACAATGTAATTTAGATGAATATGAGATATTTGTAAAAAATTGCAATACGATAAGTTAAAAGTAATTTATCGCATTGAAAACGCAAAAAATGTTTAAACCTTTGTTCTGAAATTCCCAATTTTTCAGGCAATTTTACATGAATTGTTCTCGAAGTTCATTGCGCAGAATAGAATACTCGAATTGAATTGTACACGCTCATACGAGAATCCCTTTGTGGATAAGTAAATACGCGAATATCTGCCTGTCAGCCAAAGCACAATTTAAAACCTGCACATGTACCAGAAAAGTAATTTAATTTAGAAATTTTCAACGAGCGCTCGAACGCACTAGCAATTATGAGTGGCGTAATATTGTTTCCATATCCACAAAAAAACTAAGGAATGTATATGTAGATCTAGATTTTTATTCATAAATGTTAAAATGGATATTTAATTTGCATAATTTTAATGAAAGCGTTATAAAGTTTTCAATTTTATGAAATTAAATCACTCTTCTTAATAATTATATTCTTCGATAATACATTGCTCCAATAAAAACATTATTTTAAGAGACTATAGTGCTTCAATGACTTTCAGTTCCCTTTAATTTCTCTTGTTTCAAGACATCAATTTGCTCCTTGCATTTGTTCCTTACAGACCTTGTATTTGTTCCTTACAGAACTTGTCTCTTGAAAGACTCTAAGAAACAGGGAATATTACTGGTAAAAGGGAGAAAAAGAATGGAGGAAAACTGTCGAATATAATGAGGGAAGACTCATCGATTCACGGTCTAGTCTATATTCAGTTCGTCATCGTTGTCATTCTCCCTTTTCTCCAGTACTCCTTTTGTTATTACTTCCAGCAAAGCCATTATGTTACTGTTAAGAATGCCAGAAAATAAGAATCACAGGATTAATTCTTATTGAACGTCGAGAAAAATGGGAATCTAAAGTACCAGCTTCCTCTATAATACGAGTAATATACAATTAAACACAATTCTTATATTACTATTCTGTTTTTCAAAGGATTATCACAATTGTATTTAAACTTGAGCTGATGTTGAAAAATGTAACACAATAGTGAAAGCTTTGCGAAAGGTTTAGAATTCAATTTTGTATACTGACAAAAAATTTATTCAAATATATAATTGGCTTTGATTTAACAATCAAATCCGCAGTAGCAGTGAATAATATTAAATACACACTAAATCCAGAAGTATCATTTTTGATCCGAAGTTGGATCAAAACATTACAAATAATTGAAAACTACATTACTACTACATAAATGACTACTACAACCAGTATGTAGTGGTTATATAGTTGTCAATTGTTTGTAACGTTTTGATATTTTTAGATTTAGTGTGTATCAATGTTTTGTTTTTAGTCTCGACCTTTTTTTAAATATACTAGTAGTGAAGCATCGGTCATGAATTTAAAGGTCAATGAAGAAAAACGGTTATAGTTTTAAAACGTTTCGGTCCCAGTTTTGGACCCTCATCAGTCAAGTAAAATTTTATTGTCTATGAAAAAATATATATACTGAAGGGGGAAAATTGTAAGTTAAGAAAAAGGTTAGAAAAGTATTACAAAAAATTCAAGATTAGAATGTAAGATAATATAAGAATAAGCGAGGTTGTCTCGTAAAGACAATTAGGTTCATTAAATTCATTATTTTCAAAAGAATGTAAAATTCCGCAAAATAATAACAACTTGAATGGTTGAAGAGCATATGTATATGAAAGTAATCAAATAACTATTAATAACCATGGATTTCCATTTCAATATCAACAGAATATCTTAGGTGAGACTATTTCATATTTGGTGCTAACATTTATGATCGAAAAATAGATTAAACAAAGTAACGAGCGAATTTGCTATCATAAAAAATTCTGTTAAGAAGTTCAAAGCATCTTTCCATGTTCGTACATAATTAAAAACTACTTTGCTCTCATTATTATACATTTTGAATAATAATTTTGCATAATGAATATATACAACATTTTCATTGCAGAAAGGAAATAGTGCTCATTAAAATATGTTAAGAAAACTTAATACCATCACAGCAGTTAATTTAAAAGAATCGTGCAAAAAACATTTGAAATTTGTATTTTCCTTCATTATTTACGATTGACATATTGAAAATGGATTACGTCAATATTGAAGTAGACGGATCCCAGTTAACGTGTAAATTTCATTCTCTGATGAATTTACCTCGAGAGTGTTAGTATGAGATTTAGTACTTCAAAGTACATTATAATGCGAACGTGCCTCATTAAATAGTTGCCAACTTTAAGGCTTCCATAGTGCTGGACTTTTTACAGCAAAAAATCTACCTTCACACTAACTTAACTTTGTCGTTTCACATTCCTACGTCGAATTTCGAGATTTTATTTTATTATCACAAAATAAACATTCAGGATTGTTAACCGCAATTATCTTCTTATATCTTTACACATACATGAGAACAGAGTGTTTTAACAATTTAACCTTATTTTCTTCACCTTATATTAATTTATCATCAATAATGAATCGTTTTTGGAAGTTAATTCTGTCGATTTGAACACTGATGAGGTTTACGAGTTGCGGTTCCCTTATCAAACTTTATCCTTCCTCATTTTTTTCTTTTATTTCTTTTTTCTAGTGATCTTTGAGAATTTTTACGAGCCTAATAAACTGAGAAGAACTAAAGAGCAGCTCTTTAAACCTGATTTCGCGTTTTCCAGAGAGCTACATGGTAGGAAAGAGTGAGCTTTTCTGAATGAGAGCTTTAACCCCAAGTTTAAAAGAATCTTAATCTTTAAGATAAATGTCTATTTTCAGAAAGTATAATACTTATGTAAAGGAATATATTTTTAAATTAAACGCCATTTTTTATTTATTATTATTAATATTATAATCATTACAAACTTTCCCTTCAGTTTCAAAAGCGGCTTTCACTCATCATGAATTTACGTATAAACCTATTTGGTCCAGATTAACACGAAGGGAATTAACAGATCTAAAGTTATATAAGCACTTGCGGATTAAAAAAACACAAGCATAAAATAATTAGTTATTCTAAGTGGAAGTAACTTTCAACAATTATTTCATATTTTAGAAAAAGAAATAAAATATAAATCTAGAAATTCGGGAAATAGAATAAAAGTAGAAATATGTGGAAAAAATCTATGACATAGATTTCATATGGAAATCCCAAACAGAATTCCATTAAAAAATTCCACATGGAAACTGTGCACATGAAAGTCCGTATCGTAGTTGGCATGAAATTACATTGTATAAGGAATTCCATATGATGGAATCCCACATGAAAACTTAAGGATGTTCTCCCCGTACAGTCTAACTCAAATTAATCAATTTTTATCTTGAATTATAAAATCAACAAAAAAGAGCCTTTTATTAATTCCTTTGCATAAAAAAGAGTTTGAGTTATAATTTTTTATTGAAAAATACTTTCATATTTGAATATTTGTATTTTTTGCTTTGTCTTAGTCAAAAGTCGTAATTTTCATTCAATTTCAAATTTCAACAGCTCATTTTGTTCCTTAAAAGATCCTTTACAGTTCTAATTGGTATGTTTTTATTCAATTTTGTAATTTCGTATATTATTTAATTTGCAAGATCATTAAATTCATATTTTCTAAATAAATAATATTAATAAAAACGTACCAAATAGTTTCTTTATATAAAGGTTATATAAAATATAAAGGTTCTTTTCTGGAACACTTCTCAGCTATTGAGAATTGAAATCGAACGAAAATTACGACTTTGGTCTAAGACGAAGAAAAAAACACACAGAAAAAAATAATATAGCTACAATTACCATTTAAATAGTTAAGATGCACTCTGAATGCATTTTTCCTGGAATGCAGTAAATTTTACTATTTAATATTGTAACCTATAGACAAAGAAAATCGAAAACGCGGCTATTTTCGTTGCACAAGTGACAATGTGATATGATAAAATTTACTAAATTCCAGGAAAAATCCGTGCAGAGTGCATCTTATGTATTTAAATGGTAATTTTAGCTACTTTCTTTTTTCCTTGCAAATATCCAAATAACTATTTTTAAGTAAACAATTATGACACAAATAATTTTTTTTAAAGTAGCCTTAGGTTTCGTTTTCAGAATTGGTCAAAATAGTCTTTAGTTTGTTCTCCTTGATTTTAAAAATATTGAAAAGTAGATATTGAAATTATGGATATTACCCCATAAGATATAGATTTTAATATCTAATATATTTTCTTTATTATACAAGATATTAATGGACAATGTCAGATTATATTAAGAGTCTACAATCTTAGATATTAAAGTTGAATATCTCAGATGTTACTAACAGTGTCGCGTGATTTGCTTTCGCCACAAGGTGACTAGAGGTCACATCTTTCTAACACCAGCGTGGAACGCCGATTAATTTGGACCTAAATAAAATTATTTGTAAGTCTTTTTTCTGCCTTTAAATTTGAAATAATATTTTCTAACCCCCAAATAACACGTGCTCTATGTAGCCGCTTCTAAATTCTCTAAACATAGTTTGATTTCTGGAAATCTTAAAATATTTTGAATTCTTACATTTGTGTTTAAATTTTTGTTATAATCTCCGTTTGTTAACAGCTTGTGTTGATGCTGAAAATAATTAAGATATTGTGGTCGTAGGCAAACTTTTGGAGGATTGGATTTAATACCTTAAATAATTAATAAGTCCTAATAACTAGCATATTTCAGTTTAACATCTTAGGTACTCCAATTTAACATCTTATGATACTTCCGCTTAATATCCAAAATATTTCCAGTAAGAATCTTCTTCACAAATAATGGAATTTGTATTAAATATCTGAAGTGTTAAATATTGCTATTTTTAAAATTTTTATTTTAACAGTTAGAGTTATCTTATTTTGGAATGGCCGATCTGCAGATAGTCTGCTTCAATATCTAGATGGCTGTCCTATAGTTAAATCGCAAATATCTTACCCACTAATGTCTAGATATTGCGGTTTAATATCTATTTTTCTCAGTGTATGCAATGGCATTTTATCAGGAATTCCATATGCAAAGGCTTTTTATAAGAAATTCACATGGAAATCTCAAATCCTAATATCGTATGAAATTCCATATAGAATTCCATGCAGATGGAAGTTGCTCATGGAAATCTTGTGTAAACTCCATACGTCATACCAGATTTCCTTACAGGATTTCCATGAAGTATTTTCATATGAAATTTGCATTGTGTGGAAAATACTAGTCTGTTAATGCAAAAATTAAATTTTTTTTAGAAATTTCTCAATTTTTAAATTTAAAACTGGACTGAATCAGCCAGTGGATGTAGGATCCTATAAAGTTTGAGAATTTCAAATCAGAATTCAGAGCTTGTATTAGGACTTTCGTTCGTTCGAAACACGAACTCCTTGTCCTCCAATCTTTCTCTAAGCGTAAATAAACCCTTTTTACGATCGACATCGGGCAAATGTCGCAGCCGTTGGCGAGGGAAACGAGGGAGTGGGGATAGTAGAGACTAGGATAGAGTGAGTTGAAGCACAATCGGGAGATGATCGATTAGTAAAGTCGTTTCCAGCGACTTGAAAAGAAGGATAGTACGATGAGTTGAAACTCGAGGAAAAAAAAATAGTGGAAGGAAAGGAAACGACGCCCATATTACTTCTGCAATCGTTTTTGCTTCAGCACACGTCGAATGGAAGTCATTTTTAAGCCCCAGACTATGTACCGAAGCGTCATCTCCATTAATGACTGCCTTTGTGTTTTCTCATCTAGACTGCCATCAGTGGTTTTGTATTTTACTTGTCTGCGTGTTATGCTCGTTGAATCTGCTCGTTTTTTTCTTTTTTTATTTGTTGCCTTATATTCATTGTCTCGAAGCAAATGTAATGAGCGAATCAAATTTCATTCTTGTAAAATGTCCTTGATGTTTCTAAAGATTCAGTGAGTTTTTCTATTTTAGTTGATTTTTTTAGTCAATGGGATTTCTGAAATTCGTCTACAATTTAAAGAAATCAATATTCTACCAAGAACCATTATTTGTTACCTTCACATGACAGTAATTTAAACTTTTGTTGAAACAGGAAAACTTGGGGGCCAAAGTATCATTTTTCTTTACCCGTGATAAGGATTGTACCATTACTCTTCTGAATCCTGATCCGACTATAAAAGCTTACTCTTTCATGCGATTATAGAGGTTCAGAAAGCTCAAAAGCTTTTTTCGATACCTGGAACTAAAAAGCAGGTATTGAAATTCAAATTTTATCTCTAAAAAAAGGTACTGATGTAAAATAAAAACACATTACTCTTCTGAAAAAATGCTATTCATTTTTCCAATAGAATAATTGAAAGAAAAGAAAAAAAATATGTTTCTCAATACTACAATCAACTTGGTGTTTTGCGCTTGTCCTTCACACACTAATTGTTTTCCCTTTAATTTTGCTGAAAACTGGGTCACCACAATAAAGGAATACACCCGTTAACAGATGTAAATCTTTTCACAATTACGTTGGCTCATTCTGATGCATAAAAATCAGAACAATGGTATTTTCTACGTTATATGCCAGAATATTAAATAATATCATTTAAGAATAAATAATAATTAATCTTGAAAATTCTGTTTGTAAAATAAACTACGATTTTTCCATTCACTAGTGAATCAATATTAAAATAAGGTATAGGGTCAGTCAAGGTATTCTTTGCTTCATTTTTTTGACTGAAAGCTTTTAAACATTGGGAGAAACTCTTCTTCTAAGTATCTAAAAAAATTGATCTCCAAGATAAATACTCCGAACAGAAGTTCTCTTGATGACATACATATATAATTGTTTAGATAGTTCCTCACGGGTGTGTTTCAGTGCATTTTCTTGTGTCCTCAGTAAGTACGAGTTCCGCGATAACTTACGAGAGAAACTTGAGAAGATTTAGAAGGGATCGACCTCTCATTCAGCAGCCAATTACAATGCCACTGACAATAGCGAGGATCCTTGAGCCTGAAACTACGAATGAAGACTCCAGTGGAATTGCTATCTATGTTGATAAAGTAATAACTGTGATAATCTAATTGTGATAGAGGTGTGTACTCTAACACTCATGCAAGCTCCTGAACACTTTATGTTTGAATCCTGTGGTGCTCAATTCTAACACACCCAATATTACTATGGCTGCATATTTAATAGGAAGACCATTGAACTGCCTTCCTTAAGCCTCTATAAGGTTCAGATTCAAGGAACTATTGAGTATGCCATAATCCTTTAGTATCTAGTCATTTATTTGACCTTAAGTCTTGTTTGCAGTCTCGAATTCAAGGCGATTGTTTTCGGGATTTAGGAACAGGAAATGAGAAAATTTTAAGATGCTTTTTTTATTGAAATAGATACGAAAGAAATGAGACAATAATAAGAATAAGGTTATCAGTGGTCTTTGAGTGTGAAAAAGAAAAAGAGAAAAAGGAAAAAATTTCCAGAACGGTGGAGAACAAATCATGAACAATTGTTCTTTGTTTGGTTGTCTTGTCTCGTAGTATTTCTCTCACTTTCATCCCTATTTTTTTACGCCTGCCTTATTTAAAGATGGGATTGGATCCCTCTGTTTTCAGTTCGGTTGTCGGATGGCAGCTTGAATAATCGAGAGAAAGAAAGAAAGAATGTAACGAACGTAGTTGTTGCATGTTTTTGTCGTAATGAGGGAGATAAAACAGCTCTTGAAGTAGACAGAAGGAAACTTTTCCGTCTAAAGAGAATATATAACAAAGACTGGAGAATTCGTGTTAATGAACTATTGATCAGGATTAGTCACCATTTTGAATTAATGAATAATTAAAGGCAACTCTAGTTTTAAAAAAAGTTTTCCTGGTTTGTTAAAAATATTTTATGTATGATAATATTTACCTTTCTAATTTAATAACGTTAATTAACTCAAAATTCTGAAAAGTCAACATATCTTTTCAAAGGAATAATTGATAATTAAAGCAGCATTTCGTAATTGAGAAACATATTTTTTTAATTCAGGAATGGAAATTTAAGGAGTAGAGATATCCCGTGACATAATTTGGGGAATGACATATTTTTTGTATTATATATTTTTTTCAGGCCCTCAGCTTTTTTCCACCATTCTCCGTTTTAAGAAAATGGCTCATACACTCTCGTACATGTTCTGCCAGTTAGCAGCTTCTATTGTGCAAGCAGTTTACTACGGTCGCGTCGCTCCTCGAATTTCAAAGCCAGGGCTGACGAATAGCACATTTCTCTGTCTCTTCGTAATCGGAAGTGAAAAACGCAGTCTGCCGCTGTAAGTCTACGCTGAAAGAGGCAAAGACAAGAGGGTCGTATTTGTCGGTACGAATACAGTAGGAAAAGAAATTGGATACTTGCCAAAATCCTTACTCGAGGATATCTACACAAGTAATAACAAAACAAGCTTTGATCAAAACCATACATCGAGTTTACTCTCTGTATCACTGACCTACATAAATGTATGAATTTCTCAAAATTTACAACCGCTGTCAATATGAATTTTCAGATGAGAAAGCAATTAGAACATTTTTTCAATGAGATTTATTTATTCCTTAATAATCTTCCTCTGTAATTTCTAATTACGAAATATCTGAGTAACCTAGAATGCAGCGCATGGTGGAAAATAGCCACTGTGATATGAAGATAATCGCAAGCAACCATAAACTAATTATTGACCAAAGATATGCTTCATGACAGAAATTATGCGCCTAGAGACATCTTCCGAGATAGAAGTAGGTACGTCGTTATGTATTAACGTCTCGAAACAAGCAGTGCAGCATTGCAGTTAGTATGCGCAATATTACAAGTTTCGAGGCACTAGCAATATTAGGCGGTGGTGTCCGACGGCGGTATTCTATGTGTGTCTGCAAGCAATAATACACTGAACACATAACGCGTATATTATTGGACATATATATATATATATATATATATATATATATATATATATATATATACACCCAACG
>JBAGKK010008536.1:0-12201 GCA_037177015.1 Euceroptres primus | reverse complement strand
ATAAAAACCATTCCGTTACATGCTCAGCGGTGTTTTCTTTCATAAGTAAGCGATTATTTATGATTAGAATGTGCTATCTTTTTACAAATATCAAGAAAGGCTGAACATCATTTTTCTCGCGTCATTCCCGTACGG
This sequence comes from Euceroptres primus, assembly GCA_037177015.1. Lineage (NCBI taxonomy): Eukaryota > Metazoa > Arthropoda > Insecta > Hymenoptera > Figitidae > Euceroptres > Euceroptres primus. The sequence goes on along the minus strand of JBAGKK010008536.1, from coordinate 12,066 downwards.
TATATAGCAGAGCGAGCGTACGACTGCTTATATGCGCATGAGTGTGGATCAGGTGGGCCGGTTTGCTGACTATTTCCTAACCTCAGTTTATATATAATATGTTATTAAGTTACTACAGTAAATAACAGATTTAAAAGCTATTCAGATTATAACATAAAAACTTAAGGTACTGCAGTTAAATTTCAATGAGGGAGTATTTGCAACTTTTATTGTAAAATGTTTTGACATTTTTAAAAGCTCGCGCGCTCTTTCATCAAACTCTTAACCTCAAATCCAATTTCCATATTTCATGTACGAATTTCATTATTATTTCTTATTTTCAAAAATGCCCCAAAAATACCCCAAAAAAATCAAAAATGATTTTAAATTTTTAGATGTGATAAGATCAATTTCCGTTATGAAATATAAATTTTATTCGACGAAACGAAGAGACCCCGAATCCCCAATCTCCATTTATCAGAAATCAGAAGATATTGTATAATATAATATAATTTTGTAAAGCTTACAAATTATATGAATTATATTATACAATATCTTCCGACTTTATAGAAATAGTCAATTATTCTGGGGAGACACAAGGATGGAATTCTTGTTTCAATGATAAAATAAAGCTAAAAAAAGGCCGGAGCGAAAAACTCAAAATTGTGAATTTTTAAAATTTTAAGTTTAAGTTTATTTAAGTTTTTTAACAAAGTAATAGAAAGAACATTAGATTTCTGATCTTCCCCGATTTATTTTATGTTTGAACGATAAAATAAAGCTTTTAAAAAAATCGCAGCGAAAAATTGGAAATTGGGAATTTTTAAAATTTTATGTTTATATTTTTAAATTTTTTAATAAAATAATAGAAAGTGCATTAGTTTCTCGAGCTCCTCCGATTGATTTCTTATTTTGATGATAAAATAAAGCTTTTGAAAAAATCCGGATCGAAAAAGTCAAAATTGAGAAAAGTCACTAAACTGAATTAGTAAACTAGCCTTACTAGTTCACCAGTAGTTTTCTACAAAAGCTTACTGAAGCCTCGACTGAAGCAATTGATAAATAATTATTTAATTTGAAATTATTTCATCTCATTTCATTTAAAGAAAACTACTAATTCAGATGTAGAGATAAGAATTCCAGCACTATGAATGAAATTCAAGGACTTTTCCAAGTTTTTCCAGGTAAAAAGAAAATTCAAGGACTTTTCCAGGTTTTCAAGAATTTCCAGGACGCTAGACACTCTGTCACAATTCAAAACCCGTCTTCTAATTGTCCTTAACCTAAGAAATTATCTCATCAGAAAAGATTCATCCACATCAAATTTGATGTATTTTGATCACTAACTACTGATGTGTTGAAAGGTAGAGAAGACTCATGAGCTCATGACAGAATCTTGAAGAAAGAAGGGTAACCTGTAGATTCGAGGGATCCTGACATTGGTTCACTTTATTGGCCCGTAAAGCAACTCGGAATGGCAACACGTTACTCAAGCACGTAATTCAGAGGGTCAGGATTCAGCTACTGTCTTCAGGACCTAGGATTCAGTCTGGAGTTCTAGACTCTAGAGTTGGACTACTAGAGTGAACAAAACTTCACTGAATCCCTCGTAACTTATCCCTTCTAGATATATCTATAGACACAGTGTTGGAGAACTCTCGGGTCTGCGTCAGCGACCTTCTCGTGGACCCCTTTCCACACTCGGGATTCGCTTCGTGCCACTGAGCCAGCTACTAGCGCCACAGACATATGTGGGTAGTGTTTCCTGTCTCTTTGCTCCTCGATTCCGCTTCAGCGTTTCCATCTCAACGTTCCATGATCCACCTTCTCCTGCACCAACCGCGTCAGATTATTGGTCTTGACTTACAAGAGATAACTTCCTAAATCTAAATCCTACCAACTGCATTATTCGGTTTCTCCACTACTGCTGAATTTGTGGAATTTAATCTACAATCCAGAAATAGCGATGATTTGATTTCTTGATTTCTCCAAATATGAACACCCCAAAGAGTTGAAGTTTAAACACTTTTAAAGTTGCTGATCTGGCACAGACAACGTGTGCCCAGATAATAAAAAAGAATTAAAAATTGTTTATTCCAAAATCCGTGAAACCTACTTAATCTTTGTTAGGGTGTCTTCCACTATCTCCCTCGCAAATCTCTTGGAATTTCGCAAAAGTTGCTCAATCTACCCTACTCATGTGACACTTGACATGAGCTGCGCCCCTGGAAAAGTGCTACCGCATTTATCAGGTCGAGGGTTGCCGGAGTTGGAAGGCTTTTTTCTTTTCTGGGACAGAGTAGGAAGAAAATGAAGGAACTCTGATAAGAAAAGTCTGATCCTTCATCTCCTGTTCTTTCTAAACTTCTGAGTTCTGACGAAAATTATTTCCTGAAAATGTAACGACGCTCGCCTTCTCCAGATGTCACCAGCAGCTCCAAACTTTATAATTCCACTTATCTTTCGATCTGTACGTAACTGCAGTTTGCAGTGATTAAAAAAAAAAAAAAACGAAGCATCGAAAACACGATTTGGAAAAAACAAGCGAGACCAAAAAATTGAAGACGGAAAATGGTCAAACTCAAAGAAAGAAAGTATTTCTGAAAGTTTCCTCCCTCTAGATCCCTCGGAACTCACCCCCTTTCCACTCCTAATATTTAAATTCCTGGAAGCTATCCAAAATTCGAGACGACGAATTTCTCGATGCAAAGTAGTTTCAATTGACAAGAGAAAAGCCATATCAAATTTTCAGCACCTACACTGTTAGAAATTTCCATGGCAATTTTCAGAGTCAGGAGACTAAAGCTTTATGAAAATACCGCTTCTGAAATTTTAGTCCGAGTTTGGTAAATTCCATTTATAATTTGGTAAATTTGAGATAAATTTAGAAAAATTCAGTTACAAGCAACTGCATATTCCGTTACAATTTGAAATTTTTAAAATCTATTTATAACTGAAAATTCTGAAACTTGTAACTGAAAATCCGGAAAAACTCGTAACTTAATATTTCGAAACAGAAATTTTTTTTTCAGGTATCTGAAGCTTTATGCGTTGGCAAGTTACTGAAAATTTAGTTGCAGTTTGGTAAATTAAAGTTACAATTTGGTAAATTAAAGTTACCATTTGGTAAATTTAAGATACATTTAGGAAAATTCAGTTACTGTAACTGAAATATAAGATAAATTCATGAAAATTCAGTTACATTTTGGTAATTTTTAGCCACAGTTTCTGGAAAGTATTTTAATTTTCTGAAAAATTTCTGTAACCTTCGTAACCTAAAAATTCCGGAAATTTACGAACATTTCTAACAGTGTAAACGCATCGGATCTCACCACTTTTCCACTCCTGACACTTAAAAAGAAACATTTGAAGCAATTTAATTGGTTTCAATTCACTTGACCCTAAAGCTAACTACGTACATCAACATTGTCTACGAAATTCCTGGTAACTACCAAAAATTCAAGACCACGAATTTTTCGATGCAGAGTAGTTTTCATTGAAAACTCACCCTTTTTCGGCCCCTGAGATTTAAAAAATTTATGGAATCTACCCAAAGTTCCAAATTACGAATTTTTTGATCAAAGAAGTTTCAATTGATAAAAAGAAAGACATAAAATTGTTATCTCCCTAAAACTTTCAAATCTCACCCCTTTTCCACCCCTAATACTTAAAAAATTCCTGAAAACTACCCAAAATTCAATACCACGAATTTTTCGATGCAAAGTAGTTTCATTTGACAGAAAGAAGGCCATATAAAATTTCCACCCCCCTAAATGCCTTGGATCTCACCCCTTTTTCACCCTTAATACTTAAAATTTCCTGGAAACTACCCAAAATTCGAAATCACGAATTTTTCGATGCAGAGTAGTTTTAATTTTAAAAAAAGACATTTTAAAATTTGCAGCCCCCTAAACGCCTCGGATCTCACTATTTTTTCACCACAAATACTTAAACAATTCTTGGAAACTGCCCAAAATTCGAGACTACAAATTTTTTCGATGCAGAGTAGTTTCAATTTAAAACGGCAAGGCCATATAAAATTTGTATCCTTCTAAAATTTTTGGATCTCACCCTTTTTTAACCTCTAAGACTTAAAAAATTCATGGAATCTACCCAAAATCCCAGACCACGATTTTTTAATTCAGAGAAGTTTCCATTGATAAAAATAAAGGCATGAAATTGTTTTCCCCCTAGAATTTTCATATCTCATATCTTTTCCACCCCTAATACTTAAAAAATTCCTGGTAAAATTATTATTCCTCTAGAATTTTCAGATCTCACCCTTTTTCAGACCCTAAAACTTAAAAAATTCATGGAATCTACCCAAAATCGCAGGCCACGAATTTTTCGATACAAAGTAGTTTCAATTGACCAAAAGAAAGACATAAAATTGTCATCCCCTTAAAACTTTTAGATCTCATACCTTTTCCAACCCTAATACTTAAAAAATTCCTGGAAACTACCCAAAATTCGAGAACTTTTAAATTGAAACTAATCTGACTTGAAAAATTCGTTGTCTCGAATTTTGTGTAGTTTCTAGGAATTTTTTAAGTATTATAGGTGGAAAAGGGGTGAAATCCGAGGCGTTTAGGGTGCTGAAAATTTAATATGACTTTCTTTTGGTCAATTGAAACTACTTTGCATTGAAAAATTCGTGGTCTGGGATTTTGGGTAGATTTTATCAATTTTAACAACAATTTTTAACAATTTTTATCTCACTAGAATTTTTGGATCTCACCCTTTTTCAGCCCCTAAGACTTAAAAAGTTCACGGAATCTACCCAAAATCCCAGACCTCGAATTTTTCGATTCAGAGAAGTTTCAATTGATAAAAATAAAGGCATGAAACTGTTTTCCCCCTAGAACTTTCATATGTCACACGTTTTCTATCCCTAATACTTAAAAAATTCCTAGTAAAATTTTTAACCCTCTAAAATTTTCGGATCTCACCATTTTTCAACCTCTAATACCTAAAAAATTCCTGGTAACTAACAAAAATTCCAGACCACGAATTTTTCGATTCAAAGTAGTTTCAATTGACCAAAAGAAAGCCATATAAAATTTTCTGCCCCTAAACGCCTCGGATCTCACTCCATTTCCACCCCTAATACTTAAAAAATTCCTGATAACTACCCAAAATTCGAGACAACGAATTTTTCAAGGCAGAGTAGATTCAATTTAAAAGTTCTCGAGTTTTGGGTAGTTTCCAGGAATTTTTTAAGTATTAGTAGTGGAAAAGGTATGAGATCTGAAATTTTTAAGGGGATGACAATTTTATGTCTTTTTTTTTTTGTCAATTGAAACTTCTTTAATCGAAAAATTCGTGGTTTGAGATTTTGGGTAGATTCCACGAATTTTTTAAGCCTTAGGGGTTGAAAAGGGGTGAGATCCAAAAGTTCTAGAGGGATGAAAATTTTATATTTTAATATTATATTTAATTATTAATATTTTAACTCTGTATCGAAAAATTCGGAGTCTCGAATTTTGGGTAGTTTCTAGGAAGTTTTTAAGTATCAGGGGTTAAAAAGGGGCGAGATCTGATGCGTTTAGGGGACTAAAAATTTAAATAGCGTTCTTCTTGTCAATTGAAACTACTTTGCATCGCAAAATTCGTGGTCTCGAATTTTGGGTACTTTCCAGGAATTTTTTAAGTATCAGAGGTGGAAAAGGAACGACAGCCGAGGCGTTTAGGGACCTGAAAATTTTATATGCAACTTCTTTGCATCGAAAAATTCGGAGTTTCGAATTTTGGGTAGTTTCCAGGAATTTTTTAAGTATTAGTGGTTGAAAAGGGTGAGATTTGATTAGGGGATTTAGGTGGCTGAAAATTTAAATAGCGTTCTTCTTGTCAATTGAAACTACTTTGCATCGCAAAATTCGTGGTCTCGAATTTTGAGTAGTTTCCAGGAATTTTTAAAATACTAGGGGTGGAAAAGGAGTGACTTTCAAGAAATCTGAAGGGCCGAAACTTTCAGAAATACTTTCTTTCTTTGAGAATGACCATTTTCCGTCGTCAACTTTTTGGTCTCACTTGTTTTTACCAAATCGTGTTTTCGATGCTTCGTTTTTTTTAATCATTGCAAACTGCAATCTCAACTCTAAGGGTTGTAAGCTTCTGGAAAAAATGCAAAATTCAAATATAAATATAATAATCCAACTATAGAATCCGGAAACAATACCACTGAGTCCGTCCCTTTTCAATTGAACCCATTTTAATTTAAAGCAATAATTTAATTCTTCCGGAGGAAGAATCTGATTGTATAACCCCTTTTGGAAAATAATTTCGAAATGAAGGTGGAGTCTGGAGAAGGAAATGGGAAGAGATGTGTGAGGGGAAGGTTGGCAGATAATGTCGAAGACATTTCCCAAATTGCGATTTGGGATGGACGGAATTCTCGTGGGTTAGGAGATGAAATGTAGTCGACATTAGGATAGACTGACTCTCGCGGGCATAGCTCGCCATTCGACTCGTTTATCCCTGAAATATTCATGGGATGTAGACGGTTTCACGGCATCGTAAAACGAGCGGCGTGGAGAGGAAAGAGGAGAAAATGGATAAAGTCGAATCGACGAGAAATTGCCTTTGTTATTCAAACTGCCCTGCTCACACAGACTCGCCTCGTCGATCGGATTTCCCCAGCCTAGAAAAATCATCAGGTTTAAAAAATTAATCAAGCCACAGTCTGCATAATAAAAAGAAACTGGAAAAAATGCAAACTGCTTCTATAACTTTTTAACCCAGCTCTTTTTTAAAAACAGAGAATACCTCACACTGAAATTAAACTTAAACTCATTTCTCAGAGTTTTACAAGCATTCAGGTTTTCATTCCCCTCAGTCACAAGTCAAAACCAAACCAAGCAGAAAGTCAAGTCAATTCGATTCAATGTGAATAATTCCCCCTGTCGTTTTTTTCTCATCTCTCTTTAACGAACCGTTAGTCACTTTGGAAACCCGTATTTTCCACGCACATCTTCGTGAAACGCGTGTCTCGCTAAGGAAGATCGGATGTTGGTTCAGAGCATTAAATCGGGTGAAGCCCCAGTAGAAATTTCCAATTTAACGCTCAAACGATTTACGGTTAATGAACGGCTTCTCGGTACCTCCGTCCACTTTCTTTAACCGTCTTCTCTCGCCCTGTTGCCCTTCTGCCTTGCCCCTTGCTCTCCTCTTTATCCTCAAATCCCATAGCAGAAAAGGAAGTTTATCGAGCGTGGCAATTTATCGCGATAAATCGCACGTTGTTGGCTTACCGGACGTCGGAAACGAGCCACGACGAATCTTGAATTTTATCAGGTCGATCTTCTTGATAACGTCCATCGAAGAAGAAGAGCCGTTTATTTGTCCGATACAAGTCCGATAACGAGCAGAGCGATAGCCGATCTAATTACCTGAATTATTTATTTAATTTTTCTCTTCTGCTTACATGGAACTGAACTTGAGAGCTTTCAATTGTTTAAGATAATTATTTCTTGAATAGATCAAACTTTGGCCATTCATTTCTTGAATAGTCAAAGTCTTGAATAGATCAGTTAAAGTTTAAATAGACTGCTGACTTTCAAAAAGCGATGAAGTTACAGAATAACTAGTTAAGAATCGTTTTATGTAAATGTCGACCACGAGAATTAATCGGATCGACCAATCTCGCGATAAAAATGTGTAAGGTTAATGAATTCAAGTTAAGTAAGCACGGAGCTTAAACGCGTTAGATCGATAGTATTTTTCACTCCCATCGCGAGTAATCGTCCAGACGATAATCGGCCTGGGGTAATAAAGTTTTCTATGACTCTCGTAACGTTTCCGACTCGCTCTTGGCGCAACAAAATAGAGCTTTGGCGTGCGCTAAATGTCTGCAAGCAGGCCGATTCGTTCCTGTATTTCTGCTTTATGTAAATTCGTGTGCAACGAGCCAAGCGAAGGGGAAATAACGAGCAGTCGAGCGGAAGTCGCTGAAAAATCGAAAAGCCGAGAGGGAAAAGCACAGAGTGAATGCTCGAAAAATCGGGGAAAAAGAGCGTCCCACCCCTACAGCCTCTTTCCACTTGGAGGCTTATCCGTCTCCTGGTGTGGATGGATGCAACGATCGACATCATGAATTTGCAAAGTAATTGAAACGCGAGCACAGCTCGTCAACTGCATTTAATCCGAAATGAATTACAACGTGGTAGTCATCCAGTGCCTCGCGGGTTATCAACTCTCCGTTCGAGTCAACATGCAAACCCACCCCGTAACGGTCTCGCGTGACTCTAATGATTACGAATTAGCCATAAATTGTGCGATCATGTAAAACGCTCGTAATTTATAACGGCAACGCCGCAACCTCGCCGCGGGCCGCTCTTTTTGCGAACGAGAGCCCACTAAAAAAGGTAAAAAATGACCGATCATAAAAAAAAAGGTGAAAACAATCCTTGCACGAGAGAAAATAGAATTTAAGGCAAAACCAGAAGTGAATGGAAAATCGTTAGTCAAAAGTTTCAGAGAACTCGAATTTGCAATTTAAAATTGGCACTCTTGTCCATGCTGCTTTTAGCGCCATCTGAATTAGGGACTTTCTGGCCCGCATTCCTTCTGCAAAAATTCCATGTCTTTTCCTTTTTCTGCCTTTCTCATAATTGATCGAAAGCAGTTTCATTTAGCCAATTTTGTAAATGGAATCTTTGTTTCTAAAAATCTCTGGCAGTTGCCGTTTTATACAGGGTGTTTTATACAGAGTGGAATGTTTTCAAGGAGAAACGTCTCCTTGAAAACATTCCAGGATATTTTCAGGTTCTTCAGGTAAAAAATAAATTTTTCCAAGTATCATTTTTTAATTATTACCATAAACTTTCAGGGAAAAAATCTTTTTTTCTTGAATCTGTACAATAGAAATAATTTACACGACTATAAATGAACCATATAAAATGTTTATTATGCGATTTATGAAATTCTTGAGTTTAGGTAACTGCATTTATCTGTATTAGCTCAAAAAACTATTTTTTAACGAAATATTCTCGAAGAAGAATTAGGAGTTTTCTTCTAAGACGTTTATCAATTGCTTTAGAAAGCGTTTTTACCAATCTTTAATAAAAAGTTACTATTTTACAGTAAAAAACTACAAATTCATTTAGTAACTAAACTAAATTCATTTTATAATAAATAATACAAATTCATTTAGAAACTAAACTAAATTCATTTCATAATAAATAATACAAATGCATTTAGAAACTAAACTAAATTCATTTCATAATAAATAATACTAAGTCATTTAGAAACTAAACTAAATTCATTTCATAATAAATAATACAAATGCATTTAGAAACTAAACTAAATTCATTTCATAATAAATAATACTAAGTCATTTAGAAACTAAACTAAATTCATTTCATAATAAATAATACAAATTCATTTAGAAACTAAACTAAATTCATTTTATAATAATTAATACAAATTCATTTAGAAACTAAACTAAATTCATTTCATAATAAATAATACAAATTCTTTAGAAACTAAACTAAATTCATTTCATAATAAATAATACAAATTCATTTAGAAACTAAATTAATTTTATAATAAATAATACAAATTCATTTAGAAACTAAACTAATTCGTAAGTGTTACTAAATGAATCAGTAGTTTTCTACTAAATAAACTTACTAAAACAATTGATAAACGACTTCTCTTGATTTCATTCAGGGTTGCTACAAAATCCCAATTGCAAAATTCCCTGCCTTTTTCCTGACCAATTTTTCATTTTCCCTGGCCGTTACAATTATAGAATTCCGGGATCACAATGGTTTAGCAATGGTTCAACTTCAGGGAAAATAGGGGATTTCTTTTTCAAGAAAAGGAATTAAAGATAAAAAGGAGGGAGGTTTTTTCTTTTAAAAATGCGAAGGAAGCTGCAATTCTCCAGAATCTTAAAAGAAATCGGCAGAAATATTAAATTACTGTCTAGAATCTAATAAAACAATCCTCAAATTTCTAAACTTTCAGAATCTTTGGAATGCTCTTGAATTTTCGAAAATCCTTCATAACTTCTGGAGTTTTCAATAAGCTTTTAAAAACTTTTAGAATATTTTTATTTTCCATAAACCACTTGTAGATTCATTAAATCTTTCGAAATCCCAAAAAATTCTTTACAATCTAGAGTTTTGAGTGTTTTAGAATCTTTCATAGAGACTTCCTGATTCTTCCAAAAATCTTCCATAATGTTCCAAAATCTTCTAGTCTCTTCCAGACATTTTTTTCAAGACTTTCAAAAAATCTACAGAATTTTAGGAAGATTTTGAAAACAGTCTAGAAGATTATTAGATCTTTAATTATTAGATAGACAGATTATTAGATTATTAGAGTCTTTTCTGTGGACTTAAGAGAATTCTCAGGATGCCTAGCGACCAGCCCATTTGAAATTCCTGGGTTTTTCCCAAACAAATTTTTCATTTTCCAGACCAATTTTACATTTTTGATTTACAATACAATACAATAATAATAAATATATTATATATAATTTCTTCATGTGAACGGTCCAATTAATAAAAACATCTTTTAGAATTGTTAGGCAACGTTTCGGACTTTATCAATACTAAGCGATGTTTTTATTAATTGGACACATAAGCATTTTTTCCCTATCTCAAACATTAAATTATACACTTTTTTTTTAATTTTTGCAAAAATAAAAGCTAATGTTCATTTTTATTTTCGTAACTTATTTTTTTCCCCTTTCAAATAGCCATAAATAAAGGGGAAATAAGTAGATTTCACCATTAAATTAAAAAATTCCCGATCTGAAATAAAATTCCCGGTTTTTTCTCAGTAAAATAAAATTCCCAGGTTTTTCCCGGTTATTTACCGGTAAAATAAAATTCCCGGGGTTTTCCCGGTTTTTCCCGATTTCCCGGTCCGCTAGACACTCTGATTTCATTTCAAAACTCAAATTTCTTCTAAAATATTGATTTTTTAAATATAGAAACTAGTGTAATGATAAAGGTCATATTTCTTTTTATTTTGTAGATTGAACGAAATTTAAAGTTAAATTTAATTTCAGAAAATAAAATTTGTTCATTTGAACGTTCAAAACTTTAAGTACATTTCAGAATATTCTTGTGGAGTCTAAAGAAGATTTTACACGATTTTAGAAGATTCTGGAACATTTTCGTATATTTTGTGGAATATTACAGAATTTTTAAGAATTCCTTAAGATTGTAAAAGATTATTATATGAGAATCCAAAAAATTCTAAAGGTTTTTAGAAGAATCTAGAAGAATCTAAATGATTGCAGATTTTAAAACAATCTCGAATATTTTTGAGAATTTTTACAGATTTTTGTTAAGTTTTGAAGATTCGAAAGAATTTGAGAGAATTTCGATAATCTTTTGTAGACTTTGGAGGATTCTAAAAGATTCTGTAGAAAATAGTAGAAGGTTACGGAAGTCTCTCGTCTTTCTAACCTCAACTATTCAATTAACTACTACTACTACTACTACTTCAATTAACTCAACTATTTTCAATTAAATTGTGACACAAATATATTCATTTAAAAGGTTTTTATAAATTCGAATTTCATAGAAAACTTTTTATTTTAGATTTTTTACTGACCTACCATTGCAGATACGACACATCTAGTTACCACTAGAAAATTTCCATATATCGCATCTGCAATTCCGTTATGAAAAGTGGAAAAAAAAACAATTTCTCGCAATCGGATGAAATTTGAGTTCAAATTTACCCTAGAAGCTGCGTTTTTATATATTTTTATCTATATTTTATGCGAATACGTATCATGCAAATGTGAAATATTAGGTTAGAAGAACAGAGGACTCATTTAAAATGTAGTTACGACTTTTCTTGTTGGGGCGGCAGTATATGTTGTAGAATATTGAACAATTTTGTGATATGATTTTAAAAGATTATTATAGGAGAACCCAGAAGATTCTAGAACAGTCTAAAATATTTTGTACAATTTTTAAGGATTTTAAATCAGTTTTAAAGATTCTCGAGGATTTTAAGAGATTTTAGGAGACTTTCACAGATTTTTAAAATTTGGAAATCATAGGAAATTGAAGAAAACATTAAAAGAGTTTTTGAAAGTCACAAGTTTCTATTTCTCATAAT
>JBAGKK010008525.1:0-12201 GCA_037177015.1 Euceroptres primus | reverse complement strand
TCCTGAAGACTGCTCGCTCGAATAGGCTCGGATCGATGACACTCTACCCCCGAGCCGTGCCGTCAATCCGGTGGTCACTGTTCATAAAAAATTGGACGAATCATCACTCTACGGACGAAGCGAGTCGTCGAACGTCCGTTACAGAATCATAAACACCACATGTTTTTAAAATTCTTTTCCAAAATGAAACAGGACACAGTGTTCATTTTAAAAAATTACCAACAAAACGTTAACAAACCTACCAACCCAAATAATTATTATTAAAAAATTTTTAACAAAATCTTTTTGCACTAAAAACCTGAAAAGATTAACTAAAACCCTTTATTGATGCATAAAAGTATACATGTAATTGAAAAGTCTTATTTCACTGAGTTAAAAACTAAATCTTTTTTTGTTAATTAGCATATCTGTAAAAAATCAAAACCAAGCTAAAATATTATTATACCAAATTTGTAACTTCCTTTTTTTACAACTACAACCTGAATTAAACATTTTATAAATCCAAACCACTAATGTCAAAAACCATTTTGTACTTAAATTATAACAATACATTTTTTTATATTAATTAATTATAAAACCTGAATAACTGCAAAAAATCCATCTGTATAAATCAGAACAAGGCTAAGTAATTCTTACCACTACTAGATCCCAAAACAGATCTTTTTTCAATTCAGAAAATGAAAGACCCAAAAAGAAACTTGCAAAAGCTAAGTATTTCACTATGTACAGTTATCACCAACAAAAAAAAAGGGTACTCAATGGTACATAATCATGAACGTACGTACATCTTCCTCTAACTACCTTGGTTTTATACAGGAGGGATTGTTGAATAAACTTAATTTTTTATTTCTATTTTTAGGTTATTATATTATATGATTATATTATATTTGTAGGTTATTAAACTATATCAGATAAGATTTTTTTTTTTTTAGTTTTACAGGAAATTTAACTTTTATTGTAGTAAATTTAAAGTAGGAAACTCTGAAGTGAAGAAATATTTTTTAAAAACTGATAAAAACTGCAATTTTTAACACTTTCCAAAATTTTAATGGGTCCGCAGAATGAATGAGTCTAAAAAATATTTTATTAAGAAAATGATTCTATTTCGAGAAAATCAAAATTTACTGTGATGGTATCGCACTGTGCCAAACAATTTTTCGCTGAAATTCTGATAAAAAAAGAAAGTTATATATTTTTTACCAATAAACTTTAATAATATTAACGTATCAATTTCTTTAATTAATATCAATTTTAATTAATATCAAATTTCTTTTAAAAAATGGCATTTCTAAAGAATTCAATTTTTCAATTTTTGCAACTAAATAAAAAACGTTTTAAATTAATTTCTGTCTGAAAAAGCTTCTTTATGATGCATTTATGCTTGTCAAATTTCCTCAAAATTTTTAAATTAAAATTGTAAAAGTTATTTCTAAAAAATATTCGGTAACCTCATGTGCCATATTTGGTACAGTGGGCACTTAAAGGTTAAAAATGCAATTTCAACTATTTTCCACAAAAATGTTGGTTATCTAGTTCTGCACCCTTCAACTATGGAAGCAGCATTGAAATATGTCGAAAAAATCACATTTTTTAAAACTTTCAAACTTCAAATCATTTCTGCTAACGGAAGATATCGTTTAAAAATCTGTAAAAAATCTCAGAAATCTATTTTTATATATAGAATAAGATTTTTCTTATTCTGATCGAAAAACTAAAAAAAAAAAGAGTGTCCGAAAAATTCGCCCATTTGTGCGCCCTCGAATTCGAACTTCCAATCTATACTAAAAGTTAGTTTATTATGAGACATTAATCGTTTGAAAGTTTCAGATTGGTCTGATTTTTTTTTCAAGATACGAGGAACCAAAATTTTCTCTTTGCTCTACCTGTCAGTGGATTATTTGAATCTTTTCAGGTGGATTATTCCTAATCTGTAACTGATAGCGAAAAATGTTCAAGACAAAAGTTAAATCTCTAATTGATAAATGATTAATGATGACCTTCCTTTGACCTTGAAAATTGAGATCAAAACCAATTAGATAAAAAATAAACAATTCAATTTATATGTTGATTTTTGACCATAGAAATGTTTTTCGGTGTTTATTTGGCTGACGTATGAAGAATTTCATCTAACTCTGCACTCACAATTTATGAGTCATTTTAATCATACTCCACGATTTAGGTTGACGTCAGTGTTGATTCAGAAACGATAATCTAAGTTTTGATGATAACCTTGTATTTTAGTTACAAGGAATAGTATATTGTGTTAAAATTTAGTCCCTTAATCTCGAAAACAAAAAGTCAGACCAACCTAAAACTTTCAGAGGATCAATGCCTCATGATAAACTAACTTTTAGTATAGATTGGAAGCCCGAATTCGAGGGCGCACAAATGGGCGAATTCAGGCTTATTTTTGCGGTCAATCTTTTTCGGCCCACCCTATTATTTATACACTTACTTTTCAATTGCAAAACGCACAGTATCTTCATTATGAGAAGCTACCATGATCCCGATTTTTTTCGGATCCTCGCCCTTGTCTTTGTATTGTTTCATTCTCCGCAAGCACTCCATTAAAGTCTCGTGGTATTTTTCCGTTGTGGCTTCGAATGTGGGATTTGTCGGGTCAGGATAGCCCATAGCTGCCGCTCGTGCTCTTTCCTTAGAAAAGATTAAAAACTAAGTTCCTAGTTGTAGGTAATAGAAATGTTAGATTCAATTCCCTTTTTATTTTTATTTTTTTAAATTTTGAGAGTCTAAAGTCTAAATGTGATTGAAGACTAAAACATACTACCAATCATCAGCCGTATGCAATCCGCCTTGAAATGATTCAAAAGAGCGTACACACCTGTTCTATATAAGCACCGCGTACGATTTTAGCGCCAAAGTAGAAATTTTGACGTTCCGCCTGTTCAAGATCGGTCTTGACTTCGTTATAAGAATCCTTAAGGTATGTCTGATATGTGTTGAACACCACAGCCTAGGAGGAGGTAGACCACACATTGAGTTTGAGAGCTCATTCACTGATAACCTCTGTAATAATACATATTTCACGGCACTATTCGATCAACTATAGTAATTACCTTTTTTGTATTGTACTTGCGCATCATCTCCAGTGTTAGTCGCGATATCGCAGGCTGGAAGTACGTCTGCTCTGCGTCAATCATTATTCTGACATTCAACTTGTCAGCTACCTGCAATAAAAAATATTTGTTACTTTTTTTCTTTACTTTAACAACTTTTTAAAAAAAATTAGTTATATTAAATTTTTAAACAGATTTAGCGCACTTTGATAAAATTAACCCTGGAGTGGTACCCCACTGCGGCGTAGTACTGACAACAGCCGTGCGTGTTCGTCGCATCGACGAAGGGTACCAGTCCAGGGTTAATAAGGACAAAAATCTAATTAAAATTTCAAAGTGCAAACGATAAAGTTATAAAAACATACCGAGACAATGGTGTTTAATCTTCTGATCATGTTCCTAAACATCTCTTCCTCCTTGGGCGTCAGCTGCGACATCAGTTTCACCATTTTTCCAGTCTTAATGTCCGGAACTTGGAAAGTTTCACTCAGTTCATAGTTCTCATCAAGGATTCCACTCCAGGGGAACAAGTGAATTACACTGCATTAAAAATAATTAATTAGAATTCACAATGTTTCCTCTTACAGCAAACTTTGCACATTATTCGGAAATCAGGGCTAAATGTACAAATTTAATAATTGATATTGGTTAGAATGAATATTTAATGCCAATTACTATCAATTTATTCTTCAAAAACGGTATCAGGTTAAATCAACAGAACAGGGTTTACTCACTAACAAACTTACTCATGACAATAAATTTCATTGCCTGAAATATTCCTTTGAAGAAGATAGAATGCAACTAAACTAAAGAAAAAAGAAAAAGCTTCGAAGCATTTTCTTGTGCTGGTAACAATGGTTGTTAGTTTCTACATTCAACTTATATTGAATAAAGAAAAGTCAAAGGACACAACTCACTCCACTCCAAAAATAAAAATGGTACCCAGGAAATTCCTGATCATTTAAAAAAAATACACGTGTAACAATTACAAAAACAATAAATAGATGTTCTAATTAAAGGAAAAAATGCTAATTGATTAACTACAAAATATCTAAGTTTAGTAGAGCCGAAATGTACAAATAGTTAGTCACACAAAGCTAAATTAATTGAAGAATAAATAAGAGTATCTACAAAATCTACAAAATTCCTTTAAAACCAAGAGTATCTACTAAATCTATAAAATTCCTTTAAAACCAATAGTATCTACTAAATCTACAAAATTCCTTTAAAACCAAGAGTATCTACTAAATCTACAAAATTCCTTTAAAACCAAGAGTATGTTATTGAGAGGTATAAATACATAAAAAGTTGTATTCTTACTTTCTGCATGTCCAAGAGACCATTTTCATGAAATAGAGAAAACATACCATTAGCGAAATATTCATGTAAGTAATATTCTGGCAAAACTCTAAATTCAAAATTCTATATTTTTATTGGAAGAGTGAGAATGTGCACAACTAATTATTTGACGATTGGATTAAATAAGAAGATAACATGGGAAACATTTTGCGGTGCAATTTTAGTACAGATATTAGCGTATACGTATAGTACACGTGATTCGACAAAACAGACACAGAACGTCGTTCTCGAATTTCAGCAGCAGAGCGCGCTAGAATAAAATAAACACCAGTATTTAACGTACCCTTCTTTATCCGATTGGATTTTGTCAAGGAACTTTTGAACCGGTACAGCATCCTGAATGTGGACGTCCGCAAACTTCTTTTTAAAGTCATCAGGTTTTGCGTGATGATCCAGGACGGCACCTTCACCGCCAACCACGTCCGACATGTACTGACGAGCTCGCATAATTACTTCTGATAATTGAAGCTGGAAGAGGACAAATCAATTGATTCAATTTATTATTTAAATGTTTTTACAACTATAGGAACTTCCATAAGTAACAGCTTTTTATTTATTTATTTATTTCTTGGGGGAGGATTAATCGACAATTTTATACACTCATCTCCCATAGAGTGACCGATTATAGAGTGGCCGGCTTCACGGTTGTTCACGCTTGACTGGTTCTGTCTCCCCCCCTGAGCGCCCCTTGATGACCTATACTGAAGGCCATCGCTCGAACAGTCAAGGCCGCCAGAAGTTGTTTACATCGCGACTATCTGCGCATTTACTTTTGTACGTTCAGGACTACATATGCGGTCCTGAGTGTTGACATAAGAGTGCTCGCTCGTCGCTTTAAAACTGGTTCAAACTGGATTTTAATAGCATCGACTTTAAGGCCGTCTACCCTCGAGCCCGGCCACTCTATGGGAGATGAGTGTACAGGGATGACTGAAAAATCTCGACAAAACAAGGACCCCGCACCAAAAAAATTGGTCATAATCGGACAAAATCATTTTGGTAAATTTCTTCTATTTTCATGAACTACAAGATAAATAAATCTTGAAAAAATCTACCCAGACCTTTTCTCAATGTAAAAGGTGCGGGGTCCTTTCCGACGATGCAAAATTCCTGACATTATAAAATCGCCGACAATATATAGTTCCCAGCACTAAATTATTATTAAAATTATTGAATTATTTATTTACTAATTTTTATTATATATTTTTTATATATAAATAATATATACATATATTATATATATAAATTATATATACATATATAAATATATAAATAAAAATAAAACAATTTTTAATTTTTTTTCGTGAATTTTCTAAGGTCAGTGATTTTACAATATTGGTAATATTCAAGTGTCGAGAATTCCCATTTCGGTAAAATTATAAACTGTCCGAAATTATAATGTCAGCAATTTTATAATGTTGGAAATTTTATTTTTCGGCATTTCTGCAACGTGGAAAATTTTCTTTGTCAGATTTTTCTGTGGTCCTATATTTTTAAACAAATAATCATGCTCTATTAATTATTATATTGATAATTGTATTACTGTATTGATTATTGTATTAATATTTTATCGATGAGATGGATATTTTATGGATTAATAATTTATGGATGAGGACATTCATAAATACCTTAACAGATTCTTTTGGACGAGGGTAAATCGATAGTGTTACGTAATATTTTTAATAAATCAACATACTGTGTAATTATTGTATGTATTAATTAATAATTACTGTATTACCCATAGAGTTTCATTTTCTTTCTCTTCATTTTAATGCAAATTTCTTAATTACCTACCTTATTTATAATCTTTAATAATGTTTATAACTATTTTATCATTTAGGTACCTTGGGCAGTAAGAAGCTAAATTTTATTCATTCAGACATGTAAAAAAGTTTCCATCCTTACCATCTGATATGGAAGAAATAAAAAAATTTTTAAAAATAATTGACAATTACGTATCAGAGGTCAAATTAAAAAAAAAATGTGTTAGGTAATTTATGGTTGGCCCCTATTATGTGAAAAACTTGGAAAATCAAATTAATTCAAAAAATGATATTTTGGACACTACGAATAGTATTTTAGTTCTGAATTAGTTATTAATCAATTCAATAATTTAATAAAAATTGATATATGATTGTGTACTTAAAAAAAATTAATGTATTATTTGTAGATTTTTTTAAATAAACAAATTAATTTATTTGAAATCACTAGCTTTCCTTCGCAGTATTTGTATGAAGAATATTTCATTTAAGTTTCTGAGCATCGAAATATAATCCGAAAGTATTACCTATTTTTGTACCTGAAGTTTTGAACGTTCAAATAAACGAATTTTTTCATAACTCAAATTTCACTTGAAATATTATTCCAATCACAAATAAAAAGAAACATCATGATCTTTTTTGTAATTAAATAAGTTCCTTTTTAAATAAACCAATATTCTGAAATAAATTTAAGTTGAAAATGATATTAAATAAAAATTTCGTTTATTTGAAAGTTCAGAACTTCAAGGGTATACCTATTTAATTTTTTAGTAAGAATTTAGAATATTGTTTAAACGTAATTTTCATTGGTGGCAGTGAATTAATTAATACCCTGGGATTTTGTTTTGTTCACTTGAATCCAGTCCCTGCTTCATTCTATAAATTGTTTGAAATCCTTGAAAACTTGTGAAACTCCAAAAACTCTTGAAATCCTTGAAAAATTGTGAAATTCCAAAAACTCGCTTGAAATCTTGCAATTCGAAAATTTGGCGAAAACTTAAGTTTTAAAGCTTATCTCAAATAATATTTATGTTTAAAATGAATTTATGCATTAACGTATGTGAATTGAAACATCTGGGACATGAAATATGGACTGGACTCTTCAATTTTAAGCAGTTTCGATATTTTAACTTTTATTTCATATTTAGCTACTTTAATGAAGAGTGAGAAATATTATTATTAAAGAAATATTATATTCCGAAATTTTCACCGAACCGAGACGAAACTTTAAATAACTTTTATTTTACTACATATATGAAGACACGAAGCCAAATCTCTTCCCATTTCGTTTTCGTGTCAGATACGAAGCTAAATAAACTTTTCATTTTTTTCACTAATTTTCTAATACAACTCTTTATCTTTTCTAATTACCAAATAAGTTTTTATTTTATTTATTAGTTTCTAAAACGGAATCGAAATAGGTGACAAATTTAGTTTTGTATCGCACTTGAAACGAAACAGGAAACAGAGTTTTGTTTTGTATTTAGAATGCGAAACGAAACGAAAATTTCATGAAAGTCATTGATTACATTGATGAAAACTGTTGATCTTATTCCTGTGTCTGGCAGACAAATAAAATACCTACCAAGAGTTGAGGTCGACCAAGGGCAGTTAACTTGACAGCAGTAATACCGACGCCCATGGAGGCACCTGCATAAAAATAATGTATTGCGAAAAAGATGGTTATTTGACAAAAAATCGACACTGTACATTTTCCAAGTGTATCAGACACAGGCGTATTTATTTGGAGGCTGGGTGTTATACTCTCAAATAAGTAGTACGTGAGAAATAGTTAAACTAATGATAATAAGGAAGCGAGGAAGGTGGGAAAAATGCAATATTCTTACCAGGATCGGGATCAACTTTCTTGTTATTTGAAGCTTCATATGCTACAAACATGTAATAGCAAGGTAGTTGTTAGCGGTCATGCGATGTGCAGGAAAAAGATGCGTAGAAATTTTCACACTGGAAAATCTATCATAATTAATAAAACCAAACCAGGATCATGCAAATTATTCACAAAGACCTTTAAAGTTAAAATCTAAATCTGCTCGCCGTGTATTTATAAATTGCAGTTTCAACATAATTGTGTTAACAAACGGTTGCCAAATTTCTAGAAAATCTGTCATTAAGTATTTCAGAACTCGACAATTTGTTCAGAGATTCCTTTTGGCAAGAGTTGTAATTGTAAGCACCGAAGCTAAAGTAGCAAGTGATTCAATTCAAATCAAAAACCGCAACAAACCAATAGTTTCAATCCAATAGATAAATAGTGATCGAGGCACAGAAAATTCAAGTGCATTTTTAAGGAAAAAGATATTTTGCAAAGATGTGGAATAAATTCATGCAGGAAGCTCACCCGCAATGGCTTCTAAACACCTGATGAAGACATCCATGTTTCGTTCACAGGAGGCTTCGTTCAAATAGAAATACGTTCTCGCAGAAGAAACTTTGTATCGTCGGTCAGCGAACGATTTTTCTACATGGTATTTTTTCAAAGCACCTTCCTGCTTTTCGTCTCCTGCTTCCGACACTGAAGCTCTGGAATTAATTAAAAATTTTAATTACATTGAAAATTTAATCGAAAACTTTTAAAATTATAAATTAAGAGTTAAACTACTTACTTCAATTCTCGTCTTTCAGCCTCTTCTTGCGAGATGTCCTCTTCCACGGAATAATCCAAGATTGGCTTCACACCAAATTGTCGTAATCTGTCCAAAACAGGTCTAATTTTTATTTCGTCTTCCCCTGCGACAAAGTGTCCATAGAAAGTACATTTCATAGCCAGAGAGAACAGTTTGTCACCAAGAATTTTGTTCGCCAACTTCATTATCTGAAACAAAAAGTGAATACGATAAATGAAACAAAAATACGATAAATTTCGAACAAATTAAATTTCAATTGGCTTAGTACTTTAAATTAAAATTACATCTTAATTACAAAGGTTCTAAATCTTTCAAACGATTATAAATTATATTTTTTTTCCACGTGGACCTGAACTGAGTTCATGATGCTAATTGCTCATACAATTAGCATCATGAATCTTCATGCGCGGAAAAATTTGTAAAATTTCAGATATAATTTAAGTGTTTGAGCATGAAGCCGATCAAGGAATAAAAAGAAAAGAGAAGCTGGAACGCTTCTGTCTGCTATGGTGAACAATGGCACATGTGAATAGAATTCCATTTACGGCTCGTAAAACTTGAGAATGTACTATCATCCGGTGAAATAACTCAAGATACATATATACTTTGGTCATTGCAAGTCGTGCATTGTAACAAAGAATATAAATAACTAGCTAAAATTGTCTACCGCATTTTGATGAAAATAGAACAAGCAGACTTTAAGCATGACGAATAACCTTTGCCCATTAATGACGAGGCCAAACATGTTTGCGATTTGGTGCATTTTATATTTTCAAAAATTAGAAAATGATATCTTCATATAGAAAAAGAAAATGCTATTGTTTTATAAATTTAAATTTTCTTTTAAAATCAGTCCAGGAACTTGAAAATGAGAAAGTATCATCGACATTTGCATATCCATTTGCATCTTGTACTTGACCACTCTTAATACCTGATTTCATTATAATTTATGCATTAACCAATGCCCGTGTTATATCTCGAGTTATATAATCAAGCACGTGCATTCATACATCAATAATTTAATTCAAAGTCTGTACAATCTTTTTTCACGATAAATGGACTTTTGTAAGTGAGATTCTAAGGTTTACAAATGCAATAAAATGACAAAAGCTAGACAAATATACCTGCGCCTGGTTTCTTTGCACAAGATAAGTTTATATATTGAGTTTGAAAATCTTGGTTAAATATACTCAGATAAAATAATCTTATAAAGAGCACGTTCGCCAGCTTTAAACAAGCTTCAGTTTTATTTGGCAAGTAATTTGGATATTTGAAGAAATTATTAAAATTTTTGAGAATCAATACAATTTTAAAGTCATGCTGACGATGGAATCTACTGATCTGATTTGATTGATTTGATCTACTGGAGTAGGCAATCAAATTATAAATTATTACCTCACTCAAGATATCTAATCTGATTAAGAAACTTTGTGAGAAAAATCCCTCTAAAAATCCCCAATATCAAAATATATCACGATTATAGATTACTCCATCCATTGTCTGATTCACTTCCTGCTAGTCTTGCACAGCAAAATATTTTTAAATTGTTTATTAAGTCCCAGTCATTTTCCACATTTGCTTTCATTAATAAATTTTTTCTAAATATGTACATTTCATTAAAGTTTTTATATCAAAGAAAAATTTTCTAAAATTTCAAAACTTTTAGACAACTTTGTTTATAATTATAAGTTAAAAAGTATGAAATTTAAAATTAAAAAATTGCATCAAATTACCGGGTGCGTTAATAATTCAGACGCATAATCGAGAAGCAAATCAAGCTGGGCTAGATGCATTGTATCATTAATAATAATTTGATTTGGCGAGAGTTTAAGGTCAAGTTCCGAGTTATTCGTTCAGTCATAAATTATAGAAGCTCGGGACAGTCATTCACGCTTTAAATTTACTTGAATTTATTTTCGTACCGCTAAAGACAGATAATGGACTCATCAGTTACGGTGCCTTAAGGGAAGATAACCAGGTCAGTGATGCCCTAATATTGACTGATAAGCAATGTAAACAATTCCACGTGCCATATAATTGACTAAGCAAAAAGAATGTTAAAATTGATAATATTAGTAAATATAAATAACTTCCTTGTTTTATAAAAAAATTCCCAAACACTTTCACGGCTTTTCCCTGACGAATTTTAGGGATCCAGCGGTTCAGTAGTTCAAGTTTAGGGAAAACAGGGGATTTATTTTTCGAAAAGAGGGGTAATTTGTTTCATTTAAAAATGCCAAACGAAGCCAATAAAAGTTAATATGTAAATGAAGCATCCACCAAAAGAACGTTCTATAAACCAAAATATCTTTTATTGGAATCTTTGTTCATAGTGTGAATGCAAATGACGCAAATTGATCAAAGTTTGATCGATTTCATAGTTTGTTCATAGAGCGTTCTTTTGGCGGATGCTTCAAATATATTTTTATAAGAAAACTCAAATTCCATTAACAAATAAAATTATATTGACAGCAACTAAACCAGAAATTAAATCACAAAAATATTATCAGAGGCTCTACAGTCTATGATATTCCCGAAAAATAATTATTGACACGTTGAAGTTAACGAAAGAGAGAAATTCCGGCAGCAAATATTTCCGAATAAAAAATTTATCGACTAAAAATTAACGACACAACAATTTTCGGCTGCTAAAATTGCTGACAAGTATTTAGATTTTTGAATTATGAAATTACCAAAGTTTTAAATTTTTAAAAACTCAAATTCCTGAAATGAGTCTGCTAAAATTCTCCAGAATCTTAAAAAATCCTCAAAAGTTTTACATCCCTATCTAGAATCTAATAAAATACTACACAAACTAGACTTTCAGAACCTTTGGAACTTTCTACAGTTTTCTAAAATCCTTCATGAAATCTTCTAAATTTTTTGACAATCTTCTAGAATTTTTCAGAATATTTTTAATTTCTCATGTAGTTTCGTTAAATCTTTTAAAATTACAATTTTCTAGAATTTTTTAGAATATTTTTAATTTCTCATGTAGTTTCGTTAAATCTCTTAAAATCTTTTAAAATCCTGTAGAATTTTCAAGATTTTTTACAATGTTTTAGAATCTTCGAAAGATTCACTGATTCTTCCAGAACATTCCAGAATCTTCTAATACCCTCCAGCATTGTCTAGAACCTTCTGAAATTTTCCAGGATTTTTTACAACTCTTAAAGAGATATGAAAACTTTTTTAGAGATCTAAAATCTTCTAAGATTTTCAAAATTACCCCAAAACCTATGATTTTTCAAAATATTCTAGACTTCCAGAATCTTTTAGAATCTGTTACGTCGCGAGGACGCGGCGTGCAGGGTGATTATTAGAGTTTATCGGGAACTCAAAACTCTATAAAACTGATTA
>JBAGKK010008524.1:0-31081 GCA_037177015.1 Euceroptres primus | reverse complement strand
ATATATATTAGGATGGTTCACAAAAAACTTGTTTTTATTTTTTGGCGGCCGTATTGCAACAGTTTGTTCCTTTCAGTGAAAAAATACTCTGCTAATTTTTTCAGATTTAAAAAAAAATTTTGAGGTGCAAGCATCATTTTATGTAAAAATTAAGATTTTCGTAGTTTTCGATTTTAAAAAACCAAACTCCGAGTTTTCAAAATTTACTGCAATTCCAATTTCGATTCCTGGGTTTTGTCGATTTGTTTTCTAGTGAATTTTTACGCTGAAAAAAGTCCTCACGTGCTTAGAAAAATTTTTAAACCGCAATGATAAAGATAATTTTATTGAAAATCAAAATCAGAATTTTAAAAATTCGTTGTATTTTCAATTTCTATTCCTGGGTCTTGGCGATTTTTCTTCCAGTGCATATTTGTCATTTGAAAGTTTTTAGGTATCCGAAAAAATTCTTCTATTTACACAAGTGTTAAAAATTTTTTTCGAAAATAGGGGTGAATTAAATGGAAATTATCTCTTAGATAAAATACGCCAAAAATTGGAAAGACTTTTTTGACTCACAGCAATGTACAAATATTGAAGCTCAAGAAAATTTAAAACCCCTGCAAACAAGAAATTTTTTTAACATTTTTTTGAGCGCGGTAACCAAGCTGCACATTTATCGATTCCAAATTCATTATACTTTTTTAGGATCCCAATAAGCTACTTTTTGGCGTAGCGATTTCGAATTCCCGAATTTTTTATTTTTGACCCACCCTAATATTCATATTTAATGAAACTGTAAATAAAAAATGTAAAATTGGTCAGGAAATTTTAAAATTTGGCCAGGAAAAACCCTGGAATTTCAAATTTCCTGATCAATAGACACTAGTGTAGGTTAAAAAAAAATTAGGAATCATAAACAGCCTAGCACTAAAAACCTTCATCTTGAGTCCCATATAACCTGTGTAAAATTTAAAATAGATCGATCAATATCCTGAGATACCCCGAGGCTAAAATAAGTTTTAAAAATTCGTTATTGTCAAAGTTCTGAAAAAATCGCTAATATTTAGTTTTTCCATAATCTACATAATATGCTCAATTTTCAAAAATCTTGTAAGATCTTAGTATTTTGAGTTTTTCTTAAAGAAAATCTGATTTTTATAAACCTCGAAATTTAAACTAAATTTTAAAAGCTTTGCAAATTATCTTAAAATTTTTTTGTGTCTCTGGAAACTTTTACGCACTCAAAATTTACCTGAAAAAAATTGAGAAGACTTTAGCATTTAAAATAACTCGATCCTAAATTTTGTTTATTTCAAATATTTTCTAATGCTAAAGTCTTCTCAATTTTTTCAGGTAAATTTTGAGAGTAAGAAAGTTTCCAAAGGTCCAAAAAAAATTAAGATAATTTGCAAAGCTTTTCAAAATTTATTTTAGTTTTTTGAGGTATATCAAAATGAAATTTTCTCCTAAAGAAACTATTAAAATTAACTTCTAGAGAAAATATTAAAATGTCACAATATTTTTGAAAATTGGGCATATTATTTAGATTATAGAAAAAAATTAATAATGGCGATTTTTCCAAATCTCTGAGAATAACGAATTTTTAAAATTTATTTTAGCCTCGGGGTACCTGAGGATATTAACCGATTTATTTCAAATTTTACATAGGTTATAAGGGACCCAAGATGAGCATTTTCAATCTTTCAACCTTTCAACCTTTTCAAGATGAACCTAGGCTGTTTTTGATTTCTAAAAATTTTTTTCGACTCACCCTCCTAGACACTCTGATACTGTTTTTCTGATTAAAATTCGTTTATACGACTGACTTTTAATGAATTTGATATTTATTTTAATTTTCAACATTTTTTTCAGTTGCAAAGTTATTTCGGAATCATTGTTGATCTTTAGAAGTTCCTTTCAAGGGGATTGTCTGACAAAAACAAATTTATACTACTGAATATATTTAAAAATATAGTTTGAAAATTATATAAAAATGTACTTCTTTTATACATTTTCTTTTCTTCTGAAAATTACTACTTTGAAATCCCTTCTAATTGTCACAAATTTTCTACAAAATCCTTTCTTGTACTTGTACTCATTTTTAAATTTAACTTTTATTCTTGAAAAATAATTTCTAAAACCTAGGATATTGTATAATTCTGTTATTTTGTTGAAACACAAGACATAAGAAAACTTGCACTAATCTTTACTAGTTTTTTAAACAATTAATTATTTTTATTTTTTTAATTCTCCTTGAAAATTGATTTTATTTTCTTTCAAAAGACAATGTAAATTTTTAATATCAGTTTTTAAATTATTCGAGATTTCTTTCTCTTTTCTTATATACAAAGCATTTCCATTAACTGTCGTTTCTTTCTATTATTTTTAGCATGTAAAACTTCTGTGTTATCCAATTAAAATCATGTTCTAAATGTTCTTTCTTGTGTTTCGAGATAACATTACATTAATATACATTTCTATTATACACTCGTCGCCTGTAGAAGGGCCGGCTCGGGGGTAGACGGCCACTTCGTGGGTACTATTAAAATCCAGTTTGAACAGGAATTAAAGCGACGAGCGAGCACTCTTGTGTCAACACTCAGGACCGCATATATAGTCTCTAAACGTACAAAAGTAAATGCGCAGAGAGTCGCGATGTAAACAACTTCTGGCGGCCCTGACTGTTTGAGCGATGGCCTTCAGTGAGGGATGCTCAGGGGGGGGGGAGACAGAACCAGTCAAGCGTGAAGCCGGCCTTTCTATAATCGGCCCTTCTACGGACGACGAGTTTACATAATTTTTCTTATTTATAATAGTTTTTTTCATTTTTTTCGTTAAATCTTTTCTTATTGATGTTAGTCCAGACTAACATAGTCTTTGTTTTATTGAAACTATGAATTATTTACATGGACGAAGAAATTTTCAAGTGTTTCTATTTCCTTTGCATGTTTTTGTTGCCTTCTAATTTTTTGCCTTTCGTTTTTGCGTTTTTGATGTGATAAGATAGTCCAAACTTGGTCGAATTTCATTTTGAAATTATACTTCCAGACGTACATTTTTTGGTGATTAGCATGTAAAATTATCTTTTTAATAAATTAATTTAGGATCTCAAACATCGAGCGTCGGTTGACAGCAATGGAACTTTGACAATTAAACCAACGGATATGGGTGACTTAGGAGAATACACCTGTGTAGTCAGCAATGACCAAGGAGAGCAACAAAGTGCTTCAGCTTATCTTAATGTACAATGTAAGCGCCCTAATTATATAAATTATTATACTAATTAAAATTTACCGTTTTTATCAGGATTTATAAAATTAAAGTCTCAAATAAACCTCTGAAACATTAAAAGTGAGTCTACACGTCAAAATAGTAAGACTAGCAAGAATTTTATCTTCGAAGTCGACAATATAGGTTCCTCCTCGACAATTGATGCATTTACCCTATAAATAATTATATATTTTTGAGTAAATTTTGATCAAGAAGCTTGTATAATTTACAGAAATTTCTATTAGGTCCTAAAATTTACACATCATCCATTATTTTGATTGAAATTTCTGAAGTATTTTGGTTCTCTTTTAGTACTTGATAGAGTGTTTAGGCACGTTATAATGTTTTTTGGTGAAATCACAATGGCAATTCATTGTTAAAAATAAAATTAATATTTTACCATTTCTATTTTCAGATAAAGCGAAAGTGATATACGCTCCTCGAGAAGTTTATCTTCCCTACGGGAAGCACGCCATTCTAGATTGTCATTTTAGAGCGAACCCGCCACTAACAAATTTACGATGGGAGAAGGACGGCTTCCTCTTCGACCCCTACAATGTGCAAGGAGTATTTTACAGGAGAAATGGCTCCTTGTATTTTAGCAAAGTGGACGAGAGTCACGCTGGAAGTTATAGCTGTACACCCTACAATGCACTTGGAACAGAAGGTTCCAGTCCCGCGATTAACGTGGTAGGAATTTTTAGACCTACTTTATACAGATTAGCAGAGTCGAGAAATTTAAGTCATCAAGACACTTTGCAGACGTTTTGTCGTCTTATTCATAACAATAGGTCTAGCGTCATTTTTATATGTATAAATAGTTGAAATCAGGTTCAATGCAAACAGCACACTGTCCAGACTATTACATTGGAGCCTGAATGACTTTATATCTGAAGGTAGAATGTGCATCATTGAACCTTTAAGACCATTAACCAGTTGACGGCTTGTTCAATAGCTCTCTTTATAAACTCTTAGAACAAGAGGCAACTCCACTTCAATAGCAGTCTATGATAGTTGTAAATGACTTAACACATTTCTTTATTGATCATTTCAAACATTTAATATTTACTTTTATTCACACTAAATCCAAAAATATCAAAACGTTACAGACAATTGAAAACTATATAATCATTACATAGATATGGTTAAGTAGTAGTAATTAGTCCAGTCAAATTGTCACTCAACACCATATTAACTCACGAGCGCATTTTCTTTTTGCTTAAAAACCATCTGGTTTTGTGATAAGAATTTCGGACTGGAACATACTTTTTGAGAAAGGTGACAAAAATCACATATGCGTGGATTGTTGATCTCCTGTGGATTTTAGCGAAAAAAGTTGGAGAAAGAAAAGAAAGTAAACAAAATTCTGATTTTGGGGAAAAATAATCTCCTAGCGCCAACACTTTCCGATATACAGCGTTTCGAAAAACCCTGTTTTTTCGATTTTTTCCCAAAAATCGCTTCTTTTCAAAAAATCATCTAGAATTTATATAATTGATTGACTTACGCCAAAGTGGTCTGCAGATGACTTAAAGTAAACGTAATTATCTTTAATTGAGGACATAGAACAACCCTGTAGGTATCATAGATCGCGAGCTACGGTCTCTCAAAGATAACACCTTTTTGACTGCTTTTTTATGACCAAAAATCATGGGGTTCGTTTTTATGAACTAGAGCGTTCCCTAATAAATCTACATTTGTGCTGCCACAGGTTAACTAAAATGACATAAAATTCCTCGTAAATTGAAAAAAAACAATGTTCTATCTTTATAAACTTCAGAGTTATGAATTTTTGAAACTTTGTGTTTGTTCACTGTTTTTCTCAAAGAATGGAAAACACGTTTTCTTGATTATTTCTGCAATCATTACGTGAAAATCACATGAGGATAAATGAAAAAGAATTCAATTCTGTGAAATTAAAAAAAAACGTGGTTCTAACTTAAATAGGTCAAAAGTTATGACCTCTCAAAGTTGACCCTCTCTGTCTTCTATGAGTCAAACGTACTGAAAAATGTTGAGGAGGTTAGAGACCTGTTAAATTTACTGACCGTCTGTAAGTTTAACAGAAATTTCAATAAAAATAGCAGAAAAAATTTGCTGTTCTTATTTTAACAGATGATTCTATTCATTATAAAGATTTTTTTTCCATGTTTCCCTAGTTTTCCTTTTTTTAAAAGATTTCCCCTTTTCACCCTCTTTTTGAAGAAACTTTCCCTTTTTGCCTTTTCTTCTCGTTTCTCCTCTTAAATTATGAATTTTAATAATTATACGAATTAATAAAATTCAATAACATTCAGTATTTTTAGATGTTTTTAAGCATATTTAAGGATTTCATTATTTTAAGTTCCTTTTAAAATGGAACAATTAAAAAAAACAATATGGACAATTTCAAATCTGAAAATGTTCAAAATATTTGAATGCAATTTCAATGCAAAATGACGATAATTTATAAACTTAAAAATGAGAAGCATTTCAAATTAAACATTTTCAAAATCGAAGACCAAAAAAGTAAGGAGATTTATTTTTTATTAAAATTTAATTTTCAATAAAATTCTAATTTTAACTTCAAAAATTTCACTACTAAGCATTCTGAACTAAAAATTTTTTGATTTGATGTAAAATTAATAAATTTCAAACTCTGAGCCTTGAAGTTTTAAATTTTAAATGCTTAGAATTGCACAATATCATATTAAAAGCCTTCTATATTGAATCTATAATATTTAAAATGCAAGGGATTTAGAATCTTCGAATTTGTTTAAAATTTGATTCTTCAATATATAATTGAATAATTTCCATTTTAGTGTTATAAAAATTCGACAAATTCAAAATGAAGCATTGAAATGTTTGAACGTGAAAAATTTTTAATTAGATGCCTTCAAAATTGAAAAATTGAGCGGGATTATAATTCCACTTGAGGGTTTGTTTTTCGTAATTCATAACTGTTTAATTTTAAATGTTTTAAATCGACATTATTAAATTTGGAACTTTTTGAGTTAAAAATTATTCAATTTTAGACACTTTTGAAAATTTATTTATTAAATTAAATTTATTTATTAAAATTTATATCGTATGCAACTCGTGCAACGCGATCACCATGCGTGTGTAAAACCGCATTTTACGCATATCTTGCATAATATACTATTAAAAAGTGACTCAAAGTAAAGAACGAGACTCGCTGTGGTAGGCTTGAAATGTTTAAATAAGCATTGAAAACTGTATACTTTTTAATTTGTCACTAAATGTTTAAAATTTAAATAAAAGTTTAAAATTCAAACATCTTTTGAAATTGTACAATTTTAAATTTAGTCTTAAAAATGAAGCGATCTCTGAATTATTCATTCGAAACTAAATAATTAAAAATTTGAAAATGTTCCAGATTGAACATTTCAATTCACTACAAAATTGAACAATTGAATTCAATCAAATACAAAATTGAACAATTTAATTCAATTAAATTCAAAATTGAACAATAGAATTCAATTAAATTCAATTAAATTCAAAATTTAACAATTGAGTTCGATTAAATTCAAAACTGAACAATTGTATTCAATTAAATTCAAAATTGAACATTGAATTCAATTAAATTCAATTAAAATTAAAATTAAACAATTGAGTTCAATTAAATTTAAAACTGAACAATTGAATTCAATTAAATTTAATTAAATTGAAAATTTAACAATTGAAAATGCGAAGTGCTTAAAATTTAAAGAGTTTCTAAGATTAAAGAGTTTCTAAGAAATTTAAAGAGTTTCCTTTATGAATTTCTTTGATAAAAGTTTCATCTATTTCAATTCTACCTTTTAATTTTTTGAATGGCTTTTGTGTTTTTGCTAATTGTGGTGATTTCATAAACTTTTGACGATTTAATCAGGCAGTTTTAGTTGTCTACTTCAAAATCGTATAATTTAATTCGACATGTTTTTCTACTAACATTAAAAAAATTTATTGCCAACTCCAGGATTTTCTGGTCTCACAAAATTCCGGGTTGTTTTTCGTTTTACATAAACTAGGTACAAATTAATTTACTTAATAAAACAGGTAAAAATTGTATTTAATTTAATTTATTCTCTTATTTTCCCCTATTTTGTTTTCTGAAAAAATCACCCTATTTCCCATTTTGGAGATCATTTTCTACTGTGAAGCCTGATCTGTACAAAAATAGGAAGAATCTACATTCCACACAAACCATCTTGTGTAACGTCCGTATTTTTTCATTTCATAAGATGTTTTTTTCAGAAATGTAACTCCTCGCATCTTTGTACAGATATAAAAAACACAGACTAGACATTAAGCCTAAAATTTTGTGATCGCTTTCCGGAAGAATGAATTTTGGAAAGGAGTGGTTCTTAGTCTTCCAAAAAATAATTAATACTATTAATTTTTGCAGGTTGTTCAGAGGCCGCCAATATTTACGGTTACACCTCAACAACTATACATGCGAAAGTTGGGAGAAAGCTTGGAAATTCCCTGTGATGCCAGAGACGGAGACCATAATCATAGACCTAACATCGTTTGGTTTAAAGTAAAATTCCTATGAATGATTTAAATATTTATTTGTTCTCTCCTCTGATTCCTTAGAAGTAAGCAATCTAATTGCTAGATTATGCTAAGATAAAGGTAACCTGTTGAAATTTGTGGAAGGTTAAAATGTAGTTACAATAGTGGTGCTTACTAGATAAATTATGGCTTTCTCAGCATGGAACAACTTGTGTTTGATTGTCCTAAAGTTTTTTATCTGCAAGGTATGGTCGCTTTGGACGTTTCGGGGAAAGAATTGGCAATAGTATTAGATAATTTTAAACATAGAACATAATTTCATGGAATATCATTCAGTTAAACATGCATTTGATTTTTCAATGGGTTAATGGCATCATTCTTCAATTTTCATAACTTTGATCAATTATTTCAAGCTCCAACTTCATTATTCTATTTGTTTCGACTGTTAATTTTACTATATATTTACTTGTGAGAAGTATGGCATCAATAAGTAGACAACTGTTAAATCTATGTGGCTGCTGAGTAGTAGCTTTACATTGTTACTTTACATAATTGGTACATTATCTCTAATGCACAATTTCGTTTAGACAAGATTAGGTATCGACATACGTGTTTATTTAAAGGATGGTTCTCCTCTTCCTCCGGAAAGAACTATTATAACGGGAGGAAATCTCACCATAGAGAGAATCCAGGAACAGGATCGAGGACTGTATCAATGTGCTGCCTCTAATGAGGCTGCTACTGTTGTTGCTGATGCAGAACTTATGGTTTTAAACGTACCTCCTAGGGCACCTTACAATTTGAGTGCCAATACTAGCAAAAATTCCGTTACTTTGACGTGGATACCAGGCTATGTAAGGCCCAAAATGGAATATTCCATATGGTAATTAAATCCCTTTGGGTCAAAGTTCCTCAAGAATTCAAGAGATTGTATATTAGGGTGGTCCAAAAATGCATTTGAAATTTTTTTTCGAATTTTCATGCTCTCATCCACCAAATTTGTTCGAATCTACAAAAAAATTAATGCGTTTTTTTGGAAAAAAATTATATTTAGAGGTTCCGTAAGTCCAAAGAAGTTTAAAATGTATTTCCCATAAAAAAAAGACGTTTTTGACACAGTGTGCGTAAAATACGTTTTTACACACCCATATTAGTGCGTAAAATGGCTTATTACACACCCACTAATATAGATGTATAAAAACGCATTTTACAGACACTGTGTCAAAAAATATCGTATGCAACTCGTGCGTACGGTTTTACACACGCGTGGTAAAACGTAAAATAAATGCGTTTTTTTGGAAAAAAATTATATTTAGAGGTTCCGTAAGTCCAAAGAAGTTTAAAATGTATTTCCCATAAGAAAAAAAGACGTTTTTGACACAGTGTGCGTAAAATACGTTTTTACACACCCATATTAGTGCGTAAAATGGCTTATTACACACCCACTAATATAGATGTATAAAAACGCATTTTACAGACACTGTGTCAAAAAATATCGTATGCAACTCGTGCGAACGGTTTTACACACGCGTGTGTAAAACCGCATTTTTCGCACATGTTGCATAATATACTATTTTGTAAATTTTATTCAGAATCGTCAATATTAGGTGAATCGAGTTGAAACTCAACGATTCTCTTCGCAATTAGCCATATAATAAGAATCAAAAATTACTTTTTAAATTTCACCCTATAAGTCTGTTTTATAGGGTCCCAAAGAAACCCTATAAGTGAAAAATTGCGTTTCGCGAGTTTTTGGCGCTAATTATTATTTTTTGATGTTTCTTTAAGTAAAAATTGTTTCGAATACATAAAATATTACTTTCTACTAATAATTAGATTTTTACATAAATTTTTAAAACAATTTATTATTGTTTATAGCAATTTTCTCTTAGAGATATAAAATCGTGGTTTTTCCGAATTTTTAAACATTTTTTCAACTTTTTAATTAGACCAAGGCAATACTCAATTACAGTTAACGGAAATAATTGTTTAAATAATTCATTATTATTTTTAATAATATTCTCTTTGAATAATGCTAGATATTTACAGATTTTTCTAAAATTTTCCACTTTTCGTCCACTTTTTACTTGGATTAAGGTAATAATTAACGCAATGTAGCAAACATAATTGTTTAAACAAATTATTATTGTTTGTAACTATCTTCTCCTATATTAATGGTAGATAGTTTCGGTTTTTTTTCTAAATTTTTAACTTTTTGTCCACTTTTCACTTAGTGAGGTAACAATTAATGCATGTTAACAAACAATTGTTTAAACAGTATATTATTCATAACAATATTCTCTTAGAATAATGTTAGAAAGTTGCGGCTTTTTCTAAAATTTTCCACCTTTTTTCTACTTTTCAATTAGAGTGAGGTAATAATTATTTCAAGTTAACAAACAAAATTGTTTAATCAATTTGTTAATATTTTTAATAATATAGTCTTTGAATAATGCCAGAAAGTTGCGGTTGTTTCTGAAATGTTCAACTTTTTGTCCACTTTTCGCTTAGAGTGAGTTAATAATTAATGCAATTTAACAAACATAATTGCTCAAACAATTTATTATCATGTTTAATAATACTCTCTTTAAATAATGCTAGAAAGTTGCAGTTATTCTTGAAATTCTCAATTTTTTATCCCTTTTCATTAAGAGTGAGGTGAAATTCAGCAAACATAATTGTTTAAATAAATTAATATTGTTTATAACTATTTTCTCCTCTACTAATGCTAGATAGATACGGTTTTGTTTTGAAATTTTTAACTTTTTGTCCACTTTTTACTTAGTGAGGTAATGCAAGTTAAGTATTTAATTTAATTAACAAAAACAATTGTTTAAACAATGTATTACTATTTATAACAATATTTTCTTAGAATAAAGCTAGAAAGTTGCGGTTTAAAAAAAATTGTTTACCTCTTGTCCACCTTTCAATTAGAGTGAGGCAATAATTATTTCAATTTAACAAACGTAATTGTTTAAAAAATTTATTATTATTTTTAATAATATTCTCTTTGAATAATACTAGAAAGTTGCGGTTTTTTCCATTTTTTCACTTAGTGAGGTAATAATTAATTCAAGTTAATAAACGCAATTATTGTTTATAACTATCTTTTCTCAGAGAAATGCTAGAAAATTGCGCTTTTTTCTGAAATATTCAGTTTTGCTTTGACTTTTTAGTTATGAACAAATAATAAATGAACATCAATAAGAATCATTTTTAAAATAGTATTCTGTTTTTTTAAAGTAAAGTATTTTTACTCTTCATCTAATGTTTTGAAAATATTAATTTAAACACAAAGGCTATTTTTAACTTTTTCGCCACTTTTCCCCCTCTTATTTTTGAGGAAACATGTTGTCATCGATGATAATATACATATATAAAGATTAAAAAGGCCTGAGTCACATTATTAATTGATTATAACATTGATATAATCACATAATAGTTATAAACAATAATAATTTGTCTAAGCAATTATATTTGCTAAATTGCATTTATTATTATTACCTCACTCCAAGTGAAAAGTGAACAAAAGGTGGAAAATTTCAGAAAAATTCGTAACTTTTTAGCATTATTTAAAGACAGTATTATTAAAAATAATAATAAATTGTTTAAACCATTACGTTCGTTAATTGAATTAATTATTACCACTCTCTAATTGAAAAGTGGACAAAAGGTGGAAAATTTTAGAAAAACTAAAACTTTCTAGCATTATTCTAAAAGAATATTGTTATAAATAATAATGAATTGTTTAGAAAATTATTTTTATTAATTTGAAGTAATTATTACCTCACTCTAATTGAAAAAAGGACAAAAAGTGGAAAATTTTAGAAAAAACCGCAACTTTCTAGCATTATGCAAAGAGAGTATTATTAAAAATAATAACAAATTGTTTAAAAATTATATTTAATAACTTGAATGATTAATACCTCTCTTTAATTAAAAAGTGGACAAATGATGGACAATTTTAGAAAAAACCGCAACTTTCTAGCTTTATTCTAAGAGCATATTGTTATAAATAATAATAAATGGTTTAAACAATTGTACTTGTTAACTTGCATTAATTATTGCTTCACTTAGTGAAAAGTGGACAAGAACTTAAAATTTCAGAAAAAATCGCAAGTATCTAACATTCATATAGGAGAAGATAGTTATAAAGAATATTTTGATTTAACAATTATGTTTGCTAAATTGCATTAATTATTACCTATAAAAATTAATTACCTATAAAAATTATTACCTATAAAAAATTTCAGAAGAAAACGCAACTTTCTAGCATTATTCAAAGAGAGTATTATTAAAAATAATAATAAATTTTTTAAACAGTTATTTTTGTTAACTTGAAGTAATTATCACCTCTCTATAATTAAAAAATGGACAAAAGGTGGAAAATTTCAGAAAAAACCGCAACTTTCTAGCATTATTCAAAAAGAGTATTATTACAAATAATTATAAATTGCTTGAACAAAAAATTATGTTTGTTAATTTGAAGTAATTATTACCTCATTCTAATTGAAAAGTGGACAAAAGGTGGAAAATTTCAGAAAAAACCGCAATTTTCTAGCATTATTCTAAGAGCATATTGTTATGAATAATAATAAATGGCCTAAACAATTCTGCTTGTTAACTTGCATTAATTATTGCTTCACTTAGTGAAAAGTGGACAAAAACTTAAAAATTTCATAAAAAATCGCAACTATCTAACATTCATATAGGAGAAGATAGTTATAAACAATAGTTTGTTTAAAAAATTATGATTGCAAAATTGAATTAATTATTACCTCAATCCAAGTGAAAAGTGGACAAAAAGTGGAAAATTTTAGAAAAAACCGCAACTTTCTAGCACTATTCTAAGAGAATATTGTTATAAATAAAAATAAATTGTGAACAAAATTATTTCTGTTAAACTTAATTGCTTATTAACTCGCTCTAACTAAAAAGTTGAAAAAATGTTGAAAAATTCAGAAAAAAACCTCGACTTTCTAACTCTATTCTAAGAGAAAATTGCTATAAACAATGATAAATGGTTTAAACAATTCATGTAAACATTTAATTATTAGTTGAAAGTAATATTTTATGAATTAGAAACAATTTGTATTAAAAAATCGCAAAAAATAATAAATAGAGCCAAAAACTCGCAAAACAAAATTTTTCATTTATGGGGTTTCTTTGGGACCCTATAAAACGTGATATTTAATAAGAAACTTTTGATTCGCATTCTATGGCTAATTGAGAAGAGAAATGTTGTGTTTCAACTCCATTGACCTAATATTGACGATTCTGAATAAAATTTACAAAAACGTATTTTTCTCTAATGGGAAATATGTGTAAAACTTCATGGAGCTAGCGGAACCTCTAAATATCTTTTTTTTTAACGAATTTTTTTGTGGATTCGAACAAATTTGGGGGTGCATGAAAATTTGAAAAAAAATTGGATCACCCTACTGTACATAGTAAAATTTGGCAAATTGTTTATTGCTTGAAAAATTTTGACCCTTTTCTAAGTTGGACATTTCCAAATTATCCTACAACACCGAGAAAACGATTTTTGATTTAAACTAATTTTTATTTGAATTTAACAAAGTCTGAGTCAAATAAATTTTATTTAAATCAAACGAAAAGTTTGTTTGATTCTCCATTTTTGAATTCAAAAGCATGTTATCGATTTCAAACAAGATTTGTTTAAATCAAATCATTTTCGTTTTTTCGTTTCACAAAAATTATTTAATGAATCAAGCAAATTGTTTTCTCAGAATAACTAAAATTAATTTCCTTCAATTCTATGCTTACAACTTGTACTTATAATTCGAATCAAATAATAAAATTCAAGTTTTCTGGGAAATAGATTCTTAATCTAATTTTTAATCATCTAAACAGGTATAGACCCACGGATACTTCCGAATGGCGGACTATGAAAATCGTATCGAGAAAGATTACTGAAGCTACTGTGAATAATCTAACTCCTGGTCGGGAATACGAGTTTATGGTGTTGAGCCAGGATAAACATGGTGATGGGATGTTTAGCAAAGCGGTACGAGTTCTCACGGATCCTGGTATGCACTTCAATATTATTCTCAAATCTAAAATTTATTGCAATTTGTTAAATACGTAATAATTCTGTGTAATATTTTTAGATGCAGTAGATCGTAATGATGCATCTGAATTTCGAAGTCCAGGTTAGTTGCATGTTAACTAAACTTTAAAATGCGTATTAGAAGTTATAAAATAATATTCATTTTTTATTTATTATTATTATTATTTTGAATAACATTCAATTTTTTCGATATTTAATTCCAGAATCAGATTTTATGGGAGCACCACGTAATGTTAGAGTACAAGCAACTGTTGAAGGTTACTTAGTCACTTGGGATCCTCCTCAAGTTGGTCCAGGACTCGTGAGATTGTATATAGTAAAATGGTTTAGAAGTTCATCAGAACATCTTTATGGCAAAGCAGAAACGACAGACACTTATTACCTGGGTAATTCTTCCTCAATTTTATATATTACTCAATAGAAATTTTCAAAATTTGTTCTTTTTGTGAGTATTAACAATTTATCATTTTTCAGTAAAAAATTTGGAAGAGGATAGTTACTATTCGTTTGAAGTGGCTGCTGTGTCTCTGACAGATGATGTTTTGACAAGTGAACGATTTACAATGGAAATTC
This sequence comes from Euceroptres primus, assembly GCA_037177015.1. Taxonomy (NCBI): domain Eukaryota; kingdom Metazoa; phylum Arthropoda; class Insecta; order Hymenoptera; family Figitidae; genus Euceroptres; species Euceroptres primus. The sequence goes on along the minus strand of JBAGKK010008524.1, from coordinate 16,668 downwards.
CTGCGTATCATAAAAGCTCACGCAATAGGGCAATTTCAATGGGAATTGTAGCCAGTCTCGGTTTTTTGGCTGCTGCTCTGGCTGCCGTTTGGTGGGCGAAAAAACGATTTTGTCACTCACAAAATGGTGAAAAATAACAACCTTAGCAGTTACTGCAAAAAAAATTGATAGACTGTTACCGCGATTAAAATAGCTTCTTCAGCAGTTTGATAGTGACGTTTAGTATTCTTCTTGTTGCAAATAAATTTTAATTATCAATACATGAGTCGACAAAGATTTAAAGTCACAATTGCAACTTTAAGTCCAAAGTACGTTTTTAACGTGAATCATTTCATAATAAAGCCATCATTAGGAATAGAAGGATAAAAGTTTAGTGGATATTTTTTACAAACTTGTTTAAAAGTATCGCCTTGTCTTACTGAGAATTCAATTACACATACAAGTTATAAGTAAGTTAAATTTATTTTTCAAGTAATAATAAAGCGAATAGAATAAGTAGCTATTATTATAGTACACGTATTTACTTTACATTAAGGTAGCTTGAGATTTTCTAAATTAGACAAGCGTTGAAATATTTAGTAATGAATGAATGTAAAACCGAATTTAATGAAATATATTTTGCAAAGTGGAATTTTAAGACTTCTTACGATATAAAAAATATTATAAGTATCCCTTCGTGAACAATAAAAGACAATTTAACTGGATTAATTCAAAAATACCTAGAAAACATGAAGCAACTATCCAAAAAAGACGTCCAGAAGCAACGCAAATGTTTAAAAATTTATTGAATTTCTTATAAACAAATAAGTGAACTGAATTAATGAATATTTACAAATAATTTCTTATTTTATAAGCAAGTTTTGTAAACAATTGACCACATCAGGTATTTACGATGGAATAAATAAAGTTTTTGCTACGAAATCGTTCATATATTACCTGGAAATGAAACCTAAGTATCATATTTGGTCATCCAATGAAAAAAAATTGTTTAATCAATCTTGATTAACAAATGCACCATTTGGCCATTTTTGGACGTGCAAACTTGGTTCTTTCGACGCAATCGAATGTAAATAACAAACTTCTAAATGTTTAAGGTCATTTCGATGAAAATACATAATTTTTATTGTAAACAACAATTGTTTAAACAAATTTTTATCTTGTTACATATTTATAAGAAAAATTCCACTTTTTTCACAGTCTTAACATCAGCCAGTTATTTAGCAATGACTTCTTGTTATGAAGTGCTAACATGTGATAATTATTTAAACAAACTTAATGAACAGATGCATTATTTGGCTATTTTTCAGCATTTAAACTTCGTTCTTTTAGCGTAATCAACTGGTAATAACACATTTTTTAACTTTTTTTTAGATACTTCGATAAAGATCCACTATTTTTATTGCTACTAACAATGTCATAAACAATTCTTTTCGATTAATGTATTTGTAAAATAAAAATTACGTTTTTCTTGTGAAATATACTTAAAATAACTTAGCAATAGTTGATAACAATTGATGATTTATTAAAAAAAGTTAATTACTACTCTACTTTCTTTTTCGGTTTACGGAATAATTCGATTTATTTTGCAATGTGTCTGCCCAGTAGTACTAACTAAGATCATTTTATCACAGAAGGTTATTTTCAGAATAAATCGAATTATTCCAGAAACCGAAAAAGAAAGTCGAGTAGTAATTAACTTTCTTTAACAAATCATCAATTTTTATTAACTGATAGCAAGGAATTATTGCTAAGTTATTTTAAGTATATTTCACAAACAACGCAATTTTTAGTTTACAAACACATTAACCGTGAAAAATTTGTTTAGAACATTGTTAATAGCAATAAAAATAGTGGATCGTTATCGAAGTATCTAAAAAACGTTTAAAAATTTGTTATTAAGTCGATTACGCTAAAAGAACGAAGTTCACATGTTGAAAAATAGCCAAATAATGCATTTGATAATTAATTTTGTTTAAGCAATTATCAAATGTTAGCAATTCATATCAAGAAGTTTATTTTATTTTAAGTTAATTTATTTTAATTTTAGGTTTTATTTTAAGTTAATTTTATTTTATTTATAAATACATAACAAATCAAAAATTTATTTAAACAATTGTTGCTTACAATAAAAATTATTTATTGTCATTGAAATGTTCTTCAAAATTTAAAAGTTAGTTGTTAACAGTTGATTTGCGTCGAAAGAACCAAGTTTGAACACTCTCGCGAGAAAGTTTGGGTACATTAATATTTTTCAAAAGTTTTAAACGAATGTGATATCTTAAATACAACTTCTTAACCATTTTTAACGATATTTCCTTAAAACGTATTTAAGTCTGCGTCGAATGACCCCTATTTGAATTGTTTTCGATCACTCTGTAAGAAAATATCTATAAAAAACAAAATTTTTTGCTAATTTCTTTAATTACCAATATCTCCGAAATTATTTCACATTTTTTAAGTTTCTAGAGCTCCTTTTAAAGGGGAAATCCTGCACTTTATATTGAAATCATCTATAGATTTGTTTGTGCACTTTAATAGATTTAGCAAAGGGTTAAAGATGACAAAAAATAATCTGAAAATTTTGAAGCACGATTTCATTATTCAAAATTATTTTTAAAAAACAAAGCTTAAGTGATTTGATGATAATTTCTGGGAAAATGATAGAATCTCCAGTTATTAAATTTTATTACCTCTTATTACAACAGGAACAATTCTTTAAAATTTTCAGGTTATTTTTTGTCACGTTTAACCCTTTGTTAAATCTATACAAGTGCACCAACAAATCTACAGATGATTTCAGTAGAAAGTGCAGGATTTCTCCTTTAAAATGAACCCTAGAAACTTAAAAAATGTGAAATAATTTTGGAGATATTGGTAATCTAAGAAATTGGCTAAAAACCTTGCTTTTTATAAATATTTTCTTACAGAATGATAAAAAACAATTCAAATAAGGGTCATTGGTCGCAGATTTAAATACTTTTTAAGAAATTATTGTTAAAAATTGTTAAGAAGTTGTACTTAAGATATCACATTCGTTTCAAATTTTTGAAAAATATCAATGTACCTAAACTTTCTGTTGGGAGTGTACGTCTAAAAAAGCCAAAAAGTGTATTTATTAATTAAGATTGTTTAAACAATTATCCATTTTTATTGGATGACCAAATATGATATGGTTTCATTTCCAGGTAATATATGATCGATTTCGTAGAAAAAACTTTATTTATTCCATCATAAATACCTGATATGGATAATTGTTTATAAAACTTGCTTATAAAATAAGAAATTATTTGTGAACATTAATTAATTCAACTAAAAAACTCTTTTTGTCCATTAATTGTTCAAATTTAGTGCGAATCAAGTGACGAATCGCTGCCAATCCTTACGAAACCATTTTCATTCACTTATTCGTTTATAACAAATTTAATAAATTTTTAAACATTTCCGTTGCTATTGGACGTCTTTTTTGGATAGTTGCTTCATGTTTTCTAGATATTTTTGAATGAATCCAAGTATTTGTTAAAAACCGGTACACTTCAAAAGTCAAGTTTTTTTCATTTTTGTTATTAAATAAAAAAGCTATATTTTTTAAAAAATCTCGCATGACTTTTCGAAGCGGAATTTCACTAGGTTTCATTAAAAAAAAAACATTCAATTCAAATAATAATTGTCCTCTGAAAATCAATTTGTCCACGGACGTTTTTTTTGCCCCACTGTGGTGCGCCTGGCATGCGGCAAGTTATCGTTCAATTTGAAAGTTGAGTTGCCGCACGTCTGGCGCACAAAGTTATCAATTTGATTTCTTAAATCGAAAACCATATTATTTCTAAAACAAAAAGGCCCTGAGACGTCGGAAATTGTCTTAAGATTGCGGTAAAAAAATTATATAAAAAAATACATACGTTTAGCCGTAATATGGCAGGGGAAACAAATGACAAATTGCAAAGCGTCGCTGACAATTTACGTTTTCAACACAAGCGAAATTTTTTAAAATTATACCAGATGTATGGATTTCTTGCTTTTGGATTGAGAAATAAGTTACTAAATGTTTTGAGAGAGGACGCTGACTCCATCAATCTTTTTTTGAAGTTTGAATATGTACTTACGTTCATTAAGAAATTTAAATAGCGGATTGCGAAGCGCCACAGACAATTTACGTTTTGAGGATCAGGGACATTTTTTAAATCGGAGGTATAGATATCTTGCGTTCTTTCTTCAGTTTTGACCATTGGTTAGTTGAGTAAGAATTTTTCGGTGTAAAGAAGGTCCCAAAGAAAACAACAAATTAAAAATATGTAATTGGCAACGTTTCGCACCTTATATGGTCCCTCTTTAAGCCATCTAAAAGTAATAAATTATTAAAAACAACAACTTTAGTTTAAAAACATAAATGCAAAACAATAATTAAATGAAACCATGCATAAATAACAAAAATTTATCGAGATATGGAATAACAAAATTTGAGTAAAAAAAAACAAGTTCCAAAAAATATATATCTTAAGGAAAACTTGAATTTCTAGTGTATATAATAAATAGTGTATAGGTTTCTTAACAATAAAAAGTTATAAATAAAATTTTTTACCTGAGAAACTTTTACCGAAAAATTCTTACTATACTACAGATATTTTGCTTTTGGATTGAGAGATAAGTTACTAAATATTTTAAGAGGGAGCGCGGACTCTATTAATACTTTTTAGCAGTTTGAATATGTATTTACGTCCATTAAGAAGTTTAAATTTAAAATTGTGTTTTATGTGTTTTATTGTGCTTTTTATGTCAAAGTGATTTGGGCCGTAAACGACTACGCAGATTATTACCTTAAGAAGTTTAAATAGCAAATTGCAAAGCGCCGCCGATAGTTTACGTTTTCAACACTAGCAAAATGTTTTAAAATTATGTCAGTGGTATGGTTCTCTTGCTTTTGGATTGAGAAATAAGTACAAATAGGATTGAGAAATAAGGTACAAATGGTTTTGATAGGGAACGCGGACTCTGCTATAAACATCTGTAAATTACGTTTAAAAAATATTTGTTTAATCTATTCCAAATGTAAATTCTTAAATTTAATAAAACACACTTTATATGACGTCAAAATACCGAGTTTACCATATTTTTGTTTTTATTTCATTTTTTTCTTTTAGTCATTTAATCTTTTATAATACTTTGTGCAAATACAAGCTAATAAATTGCGTTGTCGTATCCGGTCCAAATCACTTTAGTAGATATCAAATGTCTACGTTTCGTGCACCCAGGTGTGTGCACTTCTTCAGGGCTGAAAATTTACACAATTTACAGTTACATTTTGTTAATAAATATTAAATATATTTTTCGCTTTTATAAACCAAAATTGGTAAATTGCAAATTTGCAAATTAAAATGCTAAATTAATTCAAATGTGTATTTTTATATAGTTAAATTATTTGTATAAATTAGATTTTTGTAGAATTAAAAGTTTTTTATCTATGTAGAGATGTACATAGATTACTATGTAGAGATTTTACATTAAAAATCCATCGAATGTGTCTCCATCGCGTCCAACAATTTTAAAGTAAAATCTCTACATAGTTAAAGTAAAAAACTTTTAATTCTACAAAACTTTAATTTATATAAACAAAGTAACTATATAAAATTTCGCATTTAAATTAATTTATCATACCAATTTTGGTTTATAAAAGTGGAAAATATATTAACTATTTATTAGCAAAATGTAACTGTAAATTATGTAAATTTTCAGCCCTGAAGAAGTGCACACACCTTAGTGCACGAAACGTAGACATTTGATATCTAATAAAGTGATTTGGATGGAATACGACTACACAATTTATTAACTTGAGCAAATTTCAACGATCGAAAAAACATCGATTTTTTCTAAATAAAAGATATATGGAGATATGGATGTAAACATCTTAAACGCTAAAAAAAGCATAAAAATTTTCTAATTTTTATTAATTGTCAGGTCAAAAATTAATTTTTGAAGTATTTGAGTATGAATAATTCTTACTGTTGGATCGTTTGAAATTGGATAACAAAAACGCTGAAACGCCAAGATAAGAAAAAAATGTAAGATTATTTCACGGAGACTAGAAATGATAAAGTCAATCAAAACATCATTTTATGATTTTTCATAAAATCTGATAATACTACAGACCAAATCCATTTCAAATCAAGCAGGTGCTACACTTGAAGTCGCAGAAACTCTCGAGGACAAAATATGTTGCTTTTAGAGGAAATTAGGCGATAAGTATTTTTGCGATTTGTGAAAAAAAATTTCTACAAAGTTATGGGTTTTTTTTGCTTTGTTTTATTTATTTCATTTATTTTTTATTTTTTTTAAAAAAGCAAATTTTTTCTTAAACTTCTATAACTTTTAACCTAATTGAGATATTTAAGATTTCTTCCTAGATTCTGATAGGGTTTATCGTCTTCTTTCGAAATCCGCCAGAAAATTGAGAAAATCTTCAAAATTAACAAAATAGCCGCAGTTTTTCTGAAAATATTTATAGTCGATTTTCTCAAAAAACCCACACATATTTTTTGCCATTTTTTTGTTGAATTTGTACTATCATAGGGAAGACATCTTGTGAGTTTTATGTGGGCTAAATAACTTTTGTTGCCAGGAAAATTTTTTTCCATAAAATCCAATTTTCGAATTTTTCTCGAAAACAACTACAGATACGAAAAAGGTTGAGAAAATAATTTGCACAATTATAAAAGTTCTACAAAAAACTTATGTTACTCATTGATGATATCTTGCACATTTCTTGACCCCTTGTTTATGGAAATACACATAAATAAATAAATACCAATAAATACCCATACCCATATTTTGTTAAAGAGTTTTAAAAAATTTACGTTTATATGAAGAAGACTTCCTGTGAGTTTTACATGGGCCGGAAAAAATTTGTAGCCGGAAAAGTATTTTTCATAAAATCGAATTTTCAAATTTTTTACTGAAACGATTTAAGGTCCAAAAATAATGTCGAGACTAAAAATTATCTGCCTAAAAAGTTTTTATATTTAATATATTTAAATGTATTTTACATTCACCCTGATATTTTTCAATAATGAACAAAAACTTCGTTTGAATCTCAGTTTTAAAAAAAAATAAATAATACGTTTTCAGATTTTTATTATCTATTTCTTCAGATTCTTCATTGGAGTCCTCGAGATCCGAAGAGGAATCATTGGATTCTGTAGATAATTTAGGTACCTAATCGTGTTTTTAGCAGTTTTGACCATGGAAGAAATTTTCATATCACCTTCATCGATCTCCATCTTCCATATGTGACATTTTTGTATTGCATATTTTCATTCCATACTCTCGCGTCTTCATTCGTCGTAAACAAGGCAAACAATTTCTTGTCTTGGCATTATTTTTGTAACTTAAATTGTTTCAGCAAGAAATTTTTAAATTCGATTTTATGAAAAATAATTTTCTGGCTATAAAATTGTTTAGCCCACGTAAAACTCACAGGAAGTCTTCTTTATATAAATGTACATATTTTTAAAATATTTAAAAAAATAACAAGATGGGCTATTTCCATAAACCAGAAGTCAAGAAAATTTTTTTGTGCATGAAAATTGAATTTTTTTATTTTTCTCGGAAATGAGTAAAAGAACATTTTATGGAACTTTTTTAATTTTGCAAACTATTTTGCTAACATTTTTTCATATCTGTAGCTGTTTTCGAGAAAAAATCGAAAATTCGATTTTATGGAAAAAAATTCTTCTGGCCACAAAAGTTATTTAGCTCCCATAAAACTCACAAAATGTCTTCTCTATGATAGAGAAGACTGATTAGAAGACAAATTCAACAAAACATTGGCAAAAAATATAAGTCTGGATTTTTTGAAAAAATCGATTATAAATATTTTCAGAAAAACCACCGTCATTTTGTTAATTTTAAATATTTTTGAAATTTTCTGGCGGATTTCGAAAGAAGACGATAAACGCTACCAGAATCTGGGAAGAAATATTAAATATCTCAATCAGGTAAAAAGTTATAGAAGTTTAAAGGGAAAATTTGTTTTTTTTAAAACAAAGCAAAAAATGCAAATGCTTATAACTTTGTAGAAAATTGTTTTTCACAAATCGCAAAAATATGTATGGCTCAGTTTCCTCTAAGAAACAACATATTTTGTCCCCGAGAGATTCTGCGACTTCAAGTGTAGAATCTGCCTGATTTGAAATGGATTCGGTCTACATAACGAGGAATTTTTTTGATATTTGGAAATGTGTTACTTTAAAAATTAATAGTAGATGATGGATTCACTAAATAAAATCGGAAACACGTGAATGTTACAAGGTTTTCTTTACCTCTGAATATTGTTTAAACCCCGGCTCCCAAGTAGTAATTGGATTAGATTCAATGGAAGTCTTGTTCTAGTGTAACATGAAATAAAATACTCGACTTTCTTGTCGAGGAAAGCACTATTTTTACAGGCTTCATAAGTACTCCCTTAATCCTGGTTCGAAGCGATGAGTTTCCAATAAAATTATACACATCATGTCATTGTTCACGAGAAATAAGCCTACATAGTACCAATATATACAGTATAGGCTCGGAAAATAATTATGAAGCCACTTATTTTTCGCCAGATGCCTAAGGTTTCTTAGTTTTACACTAAACAAAATTCTGGTTAAAGTAACTAGAAAGTCGAGTTATTATGGCAATGGTTCCTCACAGAATCAAATTTTCCGACGTACTGTATTTTTATATGTATATTTTTTGCCAAGAATCGAATTCAATTTTCACAAAAATTAACACGTGTTTTGTGCTTCTGTATCGATGAAAAAAATGGTCAGTTGGGCAAACTACTTTGGTTTATAACATATGAGTAACTTTATGAGTTGGGACAACTATTTTATTAGTAGGCATAACTATTCAGTTTGTTGCAACAACAATTTGAATAGGTACATCAACTAGTAAAAGTTTGTAATCACTGAAGTATATGCTGCACATTCATTTTAAACATTTAATGAGAGTTTTTACTTTTTGAACATAACATTTACAGGGTTGCTAAAGATCAGCGAAAATTCTGGAAAGTCAGGAAATTTTTTTTGATTTAACAAATTATAATTATAATAATCGGTGGGGAGCCAACTACACACATCAACATTTTCTACGAAAAATTATAATTATAATTCAACAATTATAATTATATTATTATAATATTGTAGAATTATGATAACAATTATAACGTCAGATAAGGGTTTCTGAAAAATCGGTCAAGCAAAAATCAGGTAATATTTTGTAGCAGAATTTCAGTCAGGATTTTGTAGCAACCCTTTATGTGTAGGATGTACTAAAAAATAAGAGACCCATGCCTAATTTTTAACAATAAAAATTTTAACTGTCAAAGTATTCCTTACGAAAAATAACTAATGATATCCTTATCCATACTTTCTTGGTAAGGGACTAATCAATTACAGCTCCAAAGACATTATCCCTAAAATAAACTTGCACTGGAAAAAATGCAGCATTCTTTAATTAGAATTCTTGGCATTGTAATTAAAGATTTACTTTCATTGCAGTAGTTAACCCTTCAATTAAACAAATTACACCCTTTATAAATGCTACTAACTCAATCTTTTAAGGAATTTTGACGAAACTTGGTCAAGTATATTAATCGTAGGAAAATACAATTTGAGGATGAAATGGATTTCCAAAATTTTAAAATTTCGCTAAAATAACTACTATTCGTCCATATAATATAGAGCCCTAAATCTTTTACAGAATATCCAATCCGGAAAAAATGTGAAAAATATGAGACAAAGCACATTCAAAAGAGCAAGATGTCCTCTGCACTGTGTTGCATTGTTTGCAAAAGCCCAATGTGCGAAGAACATCGACCATTTGCATGTCAGGAATGCGGACCTTCAAAGGTTTGAATTTTCACGCTATAAAGCGACCTTCATACTTTCGACTAAATTTTGTTTACAAAAATCTTAATTTATATTAAATAAATGATTCCAAATATATTATATTATAAATAGTTATAAATAAAAATATTATGTGTATGACTTCTATTTTGCGACTTTTCTCCTTATTTTTACATTTTTGCCCTCTTGTGAAATTGATAATTTTCATTCTGCTCAATAAATACAATTTTTGGAAAAAATAAGTTCAAGGTATTTTTTTTAAACATACATATGTCTTCTTTAAAACCTCGCTTCAACTTTTCGAATTGAACAAAAAATGAAAACATGGCATATTTTGTTGTAAAACACGATTTTTGACCACCTATTCCAGTTTTTTTCCAAATAATTGTGTTTTTCAATATTTTAGGTTTATTAAAAGTGATTCAATGAAGCTTGACTCTATTCTCGAAATCCTAAAAAAAATTTTTAAAAAAAGTGTAATTTGGACCAACAGAGGCGTAACAATCAACGCGCAAAGTTGCCCGGGTCTCAGGGACCCATGTGTGTACGGTTCATGTATATGTAAAATATGTGTGCGGTTCTATAGAGTTAACATTAAAATTTAAAAAGTTAAGACGTCATCTCCGAAAGTAACCAACTTACAGAGTTCATTCTTGAAGCAAATTATATATATATATTATTTATTAACAAGAGCAATGTATGCAATATCAACTAGAAAAAAGCGGTGTTTTAAATTTTTTTCTTTGACTAGGAATTCACACTTCTCAAGCCAAAAGGGGACTCAGACATGAACTCAAGCAAAAGGGGACTCAGACATGAACTGCAAATTGCCTTAGTACAGTAAATCTGTCATGAAAAAATTGGTTTTGGGGGAAAAAATGACCGAAGCTATTTTATTTCATAAATCGTTAGTGGGGTATGTGAATCACTCGAAACCAAGTTTTCGGGACCACCCCCCCCCCCCCCGGGGGTTCTGAAAAAACTCAAAAAGTTTTTGGAATTGATTTTCCGTAAGAACGGAACGTCGACAGAAAAATTTTTTGAACAAGAATTGTAGAGGACTCTATTATCTACAAATTATCTTAATGTAGTCGCTGCACAAAATAGAGGGCGCCAAAGTTGCCAAAAATCAGTTTTTGCTCTTTTTCAGCCCGAAAAAAAATATTTTTACGGTCAGAATGAATGATAAATTGTAGAGCAGGAAAAAACCTTTTAAAAAAATACGAAAGTTTTTTTCTTGTGATGCACCGTTTTTGTGATACGGCGCTTTGAATTTCTAATGTCAGGTTATATTCTTGAGAAGTACAGTAAATTTGTCTTTTTTTTGTGAAAAAAATACCCGCAGCTAATTTATTTCATAAATCGTTACCGGGAAACTTGAATAACCTAAAACCAAAAATTCGGACCCCCCCCCCCTTATGCGTTTTGATAAAACTCAAAATGTATTTGGAATTGATTTTCCGTGAGAACGGCATGTTACAGAGAAAAAATTTTCAAACAAAAAATGTAGAGGACAATATTATCTACAAATTATCTTATGCAGTCGCTGCGCTATAACCACAAATGCACGAAATAGAGGGCGCCAAAGTTGCCGACAATCAGTTTTTGCTCTTTTTCAAAGGGGAAAAAAAATTATTTACCATCACGGATATTCAAAAGTTGTAGAGCAGGAAAAAACCTTTACGACGAATATATTTTCTTTTTCCTTCGACGCACTCTTTCGGAGATACGGCATATTTAATTTCTGATATCAAGTTATTTTCTCGATATAGGAGAAATCGAAAAATTAAAAAATTCGTGATATTCATTTTTTACTTCTTTCATGAAATTAAGTAATCAATACACTTACTTGTAATGAAATTTTTTTGCATCAACGTAGTGAGTTCATCAGGACAAATTGATAGAATGATTAAACTTGATATTTGAAAATATATAGGGCCATTATACGGCGTAATGATAATTCGTAGACATTAGAATTAATAAATTTATTTTTCAATCGACGTATGGAATAAACGGTTTTTCTCAATCACCAATTTGAATATAGTTAATTTTCATTACAATTTTCCGGGTTTTTCTCTCGATTTATATTTATTTTTCGGTGGTGCTTCTTTCAACTGCGCATGTACCGAAAAGCGCGGGTCTATTTAAAATTAAAAAGTATAAACTTGTAATATTACATTAATAATAAATTATTTCAAGAAATTAGCTATTTTGTAGATTCAATTCAATTCCAAAAAAGGTTTTTTTATGCTCTACAACTTTTGAATTACCGTGATGGTAAAAAAATTTTTTTTCCCGTTGAAAAAGAACAAAAACTGATTTTTGGCAACTTTGACGCCCTATATTTTGTGTATTTGTGGTTGAAGCGCAGCAACTGCATAAGATAATTTGTATATAATACTATCCTCTACATTTTTTGTTTGAAAAATTTTTCTCTGTAACATGCCGTTCTCACGGAAAATCAAATCCAAAAACATTTTGAGTTTTATCAAAACGCATGAGGGGGGTTTCGACTTTTTGGTTTTAAGTTATTCAAATTCCCCGGTAAAGATTTATGAAATAAAATAGCTGTGGGTATTTTTTCACAAAAAAAAGACAAATTTACTGTACTTCTCAAGAATATAATCTGATATTAGAAATTCAAAGCGCCGTATCTCAAAAACGGTGCATCGCAAGAAAAAAACTTTCGTATTATTTTTAAAGTTTTTTTCCTGCTCTAGAATTTTTCATTCCTTTCGACCGTAAAAATATTTTTTTCGGGTTGAAAAAGAGCCAAAACTGAGTTTTGGTAACTATAACCTTGACTTTCCGGTTCTTTAGAGACTGAGGTACATCAACGGAAAGGTGTTTTAATGTTTAAAAAATTATTTTCTGTTCGTTAAAATACAAAGGACAGTTCAATTGTAGAAAAAAAGACTTGCACAGAATGAAGACTTTCGACACTGTTTGAATGCACAATTACTTTGGTGCGTACTATGTTCGTAAAAAGTACATAAAATTCGGGTAAAGTCACTAAAAATTAGAGATGCCTTAAAATACATTTATTATAAAGACATCTCAAGGTAAAACGTTGCAAAAGTAAATATATTCAGAGTTGGACTTGTAATAGTAGTGCGTAAATTATTGCGTAAAACATGTGCGTAAAACCGTACGCACGAGTTGCATACGATATTTTTTGACACAGTGTGCGTAAAATGCGTTTTCAACACACCCATATTAGGGGTATGTAATAAGCCGTTTTACGCACTAATATGGGTGTGTAAAAACGCATTTTACACCCACTGTGTCAAAAAAATTGTTAATTAAAAATTCAGAGAAATAAAGTTCGTTCGTTTCGGTTCGCACCTCTGAGACAACTCACCTTTCGCAGGGGTTGCGGGCACAGTTTAAAAATTGCAACACTATATGCTGAAGGTTAAATTTAAAATACATTAAAACTGAAAAAGTGGCGACGCTGCACAATGGTCAAGAGACAGACGAAAACTTTAACACAATTATAAACATAAGGTGCTGCACCGAGGCTAATTGTTGTAAGTTGAAGGCGGTTACCTTGGAGGGCCCATGAAAACAATTAGGCCCTCGTGCAAACTTGTTCCTTCCTGAAACTTTATTTACCTAGATCAGGGAACGGCAACTCGACAAGTGTAGGGATCAGTAATAAGATAATGGTGGTAAAATAATTTCAATTACAAAGAGAGTTTTCCAAAATACAAAAAGGGTCAAGCTAATTTTTTTGTTAAGTTTGAGATTTGACGATTTATAGTAGCAGGTAGGGTTAATTTTACTGTTTCTGGCCCGCGGGAGTTGCCGTTGTCTGACCTGACTTAGAAACTAGATTTCAAAGGGACATTTTATTGCGTTTGAAACTATTGAAATACGTTTGAAACGTTTGAAACCCACTATTTGAAACCTGGTTGAAATCTAAAAACCTGAACGGGCGTAGGTTAGTTGCGCCAACTGCGTTGTCTCTAATCCCTGGATCGAAAAAGGTTCTCTAATCAGTCTAATCCTACGGGTTAGTTGCTCCAAGCCTATAATTGTTCGAAAATTAAAAAATCTCAACTTCATCTTTTGAAATGTGCCTGAGAACTGGTGTAATAAATAATATGTACAATAGATCACTGGTCCCTAATGAGAAATGGGCGGAAAAGTGTAGAATATTTAGATGCCATGCTTTCAGTTTAAAACCAAGACTCTGTTAATGAATGGAAAATTTCAAACAGTGCCGAATATATTTTTAAAATTAAGTTTGAGAATTTGTAGGCGTGCAGTAGATTTACGTTAAATAATGGATCTCCAAAATGCATAATTTTTAGAAATATGGAAAAATGAGATTATGTCATAGTAGAAATAGTGGATTAAGAAATTTATTAAATTAAAAGTGGATTAAGAAAGTAATGCAAACCTGAAAATGAAACAAAATTTGTATACCCATAACTACTTAGGGGTGACAAGTGATTACATTCCTGATGACCTGAGCTTCCAAGTTGCATTTCAAAGGAAACGCTACACCGAGTAACATCAAAAATCCTCTTTTCTTTCACGATGGAAGTACGCTCTATTTTAAGTGAAAAGGGTGAAAAATTGTTGGTTTTTGATAACTAGAGTTTCGCAAAGCTTATGTTGCTAAAAGTGGTAATGTGCGTTGGAGGTGTGCTACCAAAGGCTGTCCTGCAAAAATGTACACCCCTAGCATTGACAGCAATATTGTCATTGATAAAGATTTGAATCATAATCATACAAGAGATCTCAATATTGCTAGACAAGCTGTAAATAACAACGCTAAACGAAAAGCTATGGAAGAAGTGTGTGCAAAACCAGCAAAAATTATTCATTCTGAATTAAAAACGAATGCATTTTCATCGGAAATCACCTCACATGACTTGGACCTCATCCGTAAAAACATCGCAGTGTTCTTCCAACTCTCCCTAAAGAACAAGGACAAGTGTTCGAAAAAATTAAAGGTAAGTGCAAATATCTCAGTATTAAAATAAATTGTATTTGGTTCAATAGCAAACTCACATTCCCGGAACAGGAATCTGATAACTGAATTTTTATAATTGAACCATGATGATCATTTTCTTCATTGATTAAATCTCAGTGGAAATGATTGTTCTTTGAAAATTGTTTTTGGGGTATGTGGAAAAGTTGTGATATCCTATCAGAATAACCCGTGATTTTTTCAAATCTTTTACATATCATACCTTTGGTCAGTATTGTTTCGCGATATTAATTTGTTAATAAATTAATTTTATGAACATATGCCCATTATAAAAATAAAATTATTTATAGAACTTGTTAGAAAATTATTTTAAAATATGAAATGACAAATTTTCATCACTAAACATTACTCATGACATTTCTTAAGGAAAACTAAGAGAAAAGACGATTTCTCTCTGCCTTTAAATGTCCAAACTAAGCATTTGTTTATATAATTTATTTATCAAATTAATAAAAAATATTGGATGACAAATTTTCATGATCGAGTATCATTTTGTCAATAAAAACAAATAATTTAAATGCAAAAATCTACTTTGAAAATGAAAAATTCATAATGCAGGCTGTTTTTCAATTTACAAAAATAAAAATGAAACGAAAAAATAGACTTTTTTCGCTATTTGCATTTGCATTAACAAAAATTTTTGAACAAATACAAATTTCAAAATCGTCCCTCGTAAATCTCTTAAAAAATGAATACTTAATGTTTAAAAAAAAAGGAAATCCAAAATCGGTCAAGAATTGCCTTGTGCCTTCTACAAATTATTTTGAACCTCGTTTTTTTATTTCTACAAAAATATTTTGATGTATTCAAAAGTATTTGTATTTACGAATAATATTTGTTTTACAAAATTCAAACCAGTAACAAATCTAGAAGAATGTTTCGTTCCGATAATCGACAAGGCGCTGAAGATATTAATTTTTACGTGTTTCACTCATTTGTGTTTTTTAAGTAAATAGACACGGTTTATATGGATGGCACTTTCGAATTTTGTACCAAATTTTTTTTTGCAAATGTTCACAATACATGGGTATAAAAATGGCCACTACATCCCGCTGGTTTTTTATTTGTTACCAAAAAAGTCAACACGCACATATTTAAATGCATTAAATGCATTATTAATCTAATTTATACAAAAATTTATACGACAACAACAATACAACAATACAAGTGTCGGAACAGATACTGACCCTTTTTTTTGTCACTTTCAGTAATTAAAAAGTCAAAAAAAAATCAAAAAGTCTCCTGCTGTGCAGATCATTCTTTCCACAATTGAATTTAGTGATGTATTCGAGCAAGAAATTACAAAAAACCATCAAGATCAAGAATTTTTCTCACCTGTCAAGAAAAATTATTGTTCTTGTCTTGCTAGTGGTAACCAACATTCTTGAGACGTCAAGCAAGACCAAGATGGAATTTCGCAATTTTTGAAATAAATCCACCTGCATTGAATTTTATGAATTTCAGGGATTACATAACTTTCAGATGCAGGATTTTCGACATGATTAAACTGATGTAAAATTTCGTAGAATAAGAACCTTAGGAAATGTAAATAGAAATTTTTAAACGAAAATAACCTTTTATAACTTATTTTCTCCTAGATCGTAGGAGAAAATACTTTATAGCTTAACTGCTTTTAATTTTCACTTTTTAAAAGTTTGTATCAAGGTTTAATATGTGTTAAAAAGTGACCTGTGATTCCATAGAAAGATTTGCCGTTGATTGAACTCCAACCATCCAGGGGTAAACGATATTTTGGAACTATTCTTCTGCAAAATTTCTAATGCGATT